>JAUZNJ010007822.1:0-12050 GCA_034780135.1 Jordanella pulchra
AAAATGTAGCTGTCCTATTGAAATTAATCAAAACGTTTCGTTCCTTTTTCAACAGACTTTACAGAAATTAATTCACTTTTTGCTTTAAATCATTGAGACTCTCTAGTTTCGAGAAACTGTCAATCGCAACTTGTTTTTTTTTCGTTAAAGAATAATACACGTAGTCGGGGGTTTTTTGTTTTTTTACGGCTTAATGCACATTTATCGGTTTTGTGTCTAAAACTATCTGTTTGGTGCCCTCCTTGGGTTTAAATGAGATATTGCATTTGATTTTGAGCCAGTATTGGTATCAGCTCCTATGTTATGACATTATCTAGAAAAACCGATACGAGTAGTTCTGTTGCTTTGAAAACTGGCCTTGCTCTCCTAGCGACTCCAGATACAGACTGTAGTTTTAACAGTTTAATCTACATATAAAATTATTACTTCATGTTTGTGTCGCTGTCACAGCCAGTGTCGTAGCTGCTGTCTGTCCATCATTCAGTCACAGTCAGTCTTCTTTATTAACTTGTTAAGCTTCTTTAAGTTGACATTACCTTCTGTCTAGTCTTCTGCTACATGTCCTATTATTAAACTATAAGATTTTGTGAGACCTATTTTAGTTTGGTACGTTGTTTACTGTGATGTTCTGACATTTTGTCTCATGTTAAGTTATTAAGTTAAGTGTACTAGTAGGCCCAAAAAGTATTGGTTTTTTTTGTTGATTGCTTTTTCTTTTTTAACTATCATAACTCAAAATGATATTCTACTTTTTTTGAACCTGCTGAGTATTAAACTAAGCTAGTACTATTGTAACTAAGTGAATAAAATGTTCTGTTTTTTGTTAAAAAGGGATGCGTTGGTCATTGTAGATCCAAAACTGTAAAAGGATTTAGCACATTAACCTTGTTAAAAGAAATGCATCCGGAGTGCAAATTCTTTTGAGCTATTTTGAACGAGTCTGTATCTGTACTCAGTTATAAGAATAGGAATTGCGTCATTCTTTCGCAAAAATTTTTTTCCGTCAGTTTTAGCAATTAGGAGGTGCTTTAGTTTGACCAAACTTTGCAGCTTTTTTGTTACAGTTACTGGATATATGTTGTTCTGTTTACTTTGAGGCTTGGTTTGAAAAGACTAATGTTTGTGCTGTACTTTACATTTTGATTTGTCTGTAATATTTGAACCCTTATTAAAGATAACAGGTCTCTATCTGTATCAACCACCTGTGCTTTAAGGCTGTTTTGTATCATTCTTGAATTGAAGAGAGGGGCCACACAAAATCAGTTCCAGGACAACAAGTGGACCCCATCGCTTCGAAGAACCAACCTGGGCAGGGTTAGAGATGCATCAACCGAGCGCCCTTATCATTATTAATTGCAGTTCTAAGAATAGTTCAAAGGAAGCCAATCAGATTACAATAATCAAAAGAAACCTCCACCAAAGCATACATGCATTTCCTCCAGAACTCCATAATCCATTTTTGTTATTTTAAGATTTAATTCCTTTTTTCCACTGGGTAAGAGATCTAAACTAATATTGATGATTATAAGCTCATTAATTCCAGTAACTTAATTTTCTATGTTAAAGACATTACATAGATCAATCACATGCAGACTGTTTTCAAGCATTTATTTCTGTTCATTTGGATATTTTTACACATGAAACAAAGGAAAACATGACATTTAATATAGAATCATTATTAGACCACTGAAAAGAAGGGAATCCAGAAATATTTGCTTAATGGAAAGTACTGTACGTTTAAACCCTGCTATAACTTTAGCGTAAAAAAGAGAGAGAGAACTCCGATTACCAGTAACTTAATGTTTTATTAGAGGTGCATTCAGACAAGAAACAAAGCAGAGACTAGGAATGATGCAGTTTTTTTTCTTCTATTTCCCATGAAATTCATGACCGTGTCAGAGCTGATGTGAGACCCTCTAAAGATGAAGCTCTCATATGATTTTTTTTTTCTTTACTTCACTTTCTGACAACAATCACCTATTTACCTCCCTTGGACTGAAATGGGCCAGCATAATATTATTGTTTTTGTTTTTTTTCAAATGAAAACGTGTGAATTTGTCTTTTTTTTCTGTGCTCTGCTGTTTGGTGTGAACTTGAGCTGCACTTACTGACTCCTTGAAGAAAGACAAAGGCTCACAAACAGGAAAACGGAAAGCTATTTAAACATGCAGGCATACAGGAAGAGAGCCAGACATCAATATGAGGGTTTATGCAAGAGTTTGTTCAGATTGGTGAATCAATAAGGGGTCATGTTGGCTAACAGAAAACCTGTGGCAGCAGTCTGGAAATGTCTTTGTTTACAGAAACAGTTTTTCTTTTTTGTTTAACTCCTGACCCCTTGCTCTTTTGGGTGAATGTTTGTCAGATTAATGTACCTGTGAGTGTAGGTGTTAAACATCAGCGTGTTACTTTCTCAGGTTTTTTTAAAGCTAAAACATCCATTTTTACTTATAAAAACCTCTCAGTCGTGGGATTAGCCTTAAAAGCCCCACAGCACTGAGTCAGAAAGCCTCCCCCCCATCTGTCTGACTGCAAACATACACACATCAATGATGCATTGGTGAGAAAAGCCTCTCCGTTTGCTCGACCCTCCGTCTTCATGGTGGAATCCCTATTAGCTCCTCATCTCGGGTTGTTTGGGGCTTTTTAGAGGATTTTCGAACTGTCAAGAGACGGTCTATCTGGCTCAAGGCGATGTTAACGTTCCGGGCATGTAAAGGCTATTGGATGTGAGATTAGGCTATATAAACAAACCTGACTAGACATTAGTGTTTTAAAGGGTTTAGATGGTCTTGAGTCATTGGCAGAGACACACCACACATGTAACGTCTATTTACCCACAGACGGAGCTGCATTTCTGGATTTGGCATGTCGCTGAACGCTGAATTCTTCACATAGCAATAGATTATTTAAAGCCATCGATCAGAACCAGTTCAACGTCCTTTAGGGGTCAAGATTTCTTTCCCGTTAGCTTTGCATTTCCAGGCACAGTTGAAGAGCTGTTCTGGCTTGTTCTCGTAAAAAGTGACAGAAAATATTTGTGAAATTTATAGAGAGGCGTTAAAACACACCTCTGCTGTTTTAGATCGGATCACAGTTGAATGTTTCAGATCAGAAAGCAAAGCTAGGTTAAAAAGAGTAAATCTAAAACTGCAAAAGTTGTATATATAAAAGTTTTTAAATGTTAAGCTTATTGTCAAGGGAAAAAAATCAGCTATTCATATAGACTCAGCCCTGTCTGAGTTTATAAAGGTCAGGTCACCATCGAGAGCAACAATTGCTATCGTACAGCAATGAATCTTCTACATCCTTCACTTTTCTTTGCAGAAATGTTTAAATGCAGACTATCTTAAGGTTCTGCCATAAAATCCCAATTATATTTAAAACCCAAGACGCTCACAATTGTTTTGTTTTATTGGGGGGTGCAGTTCAGAGGTGGACTTGCTCTTGTAACCACTGCATAACCCAACTTTGCTTTAACCTAAACCCACACATTGACAGTTAAACTCACAACATACGGAGCAACCTTAAGAAAAAAATAAAACCCTATAAAGGCTTGACAATTATGTTCTATCTTTAGTTGATGTATGACATAAAATCTAACTTTAACAACAGAAATCTGTGTTCGACAAACAGCTTAAACAGTGTAAATATCTTTGTAAGGCACTGTGTATACTTTCCCAAAACGTGTATTTTCTCAGAGAATGCTAATCCTGTTTTTGTTAAGCCAGACTTTTTGCTCTAAATATTCTAATAACAGTAGATGAGATGTTCAAGCACGCTGACCTTCTAAGATTCACTCCCGGAGGCACTGAACTGAACTCATTTGTTTTATTAGGTGCAATAAGTTCGCCTGTTGCTGGTGATCTGCAAAGAGATGCACGCTTTCACCCCCACAGCTACCTTCAGATGTAATTAAAAAAAGACCCAAAAACTGCAGGAAAACAAGGGAAATGTTTACATCTGCTTGTCCTCCAGCCTGAAATCTCAGTTTGGTCAGAATACGATCTGCATACTTATGAGGTTAAAACTGGTTTCGACACTTTAGATATGGCCTAAAAATCAAATCTCTGATTGTTTTTCTTTTCTACTTCGATTGATGATTTTTTTTCCCCTCCACTTGATGTCGTTGTGGCTTTGTAGCTCATATTTGGGTCTAACATTTAATCATATTAATAAAATTGTTAAACCTTTTGATTAACCTGTTTTCCACCGTGCCTCTTTCCTCTCATAGGCAATGTCTTGTACAAAAGATTCGGCTACATTTGGCTGTTCTTTAGCTGAGGTTTGTTGGTCAGTGTCGTTTTTTCAGATTCTGCCATTTTTTCATGATCGATGAATTCCTTCGTTTTAGGTCTTGAAAAAGGTTTGTGGTGCAGCTACCTTTGATTGCGACGTTGCAGCGTGGGGTCTTTTGCTCCACGTCTGTCGCAGCAAACCCACACCAGTTCAAAACAACAGATGATTTTATTACTTTCTTTGGACAAACTTCCCCCTCTCTGGTGTAGCCATGTTGTCGCTTGTCACTGCAGTGTGAAAGTAAAGCTACGAAACCTACAGGGAGACGAAAATGCGCCATTACACAGAAACTTGATTTCCTTATTTTTTGTAACAAAAAGATGCAAGTTAATTCATTTTGTCCAGACCTATGGTCTCTCTGTCTGCTGATTGGTAAATTTAAATCACATTGCACCTCTTTGAAGATCCGTTCTGCACGTACAAAACTGTTGGCACCTGTTTTAAGACAAGCAAATCCTTTGAAGATCAGGGCCTGAGAGTGCTGCAGGAACTGAATGTCACCATAACAATAAGCTTTCTATTTTTCCACTAATATCTTACAGCTGTATTTAAGCAAAATATTTTATTTTCAATTGTTACATTTTTGGGTGTTTTCTTTGTTGCCTTTTTTCTCACAAAGGATGATCTCATTGTTGTATAATAGTGGTGGATTTAAGAACAGCAGCTGCTGCTTCGCCATCCTGACGCTGTGTGATGCTTTGTTGTCTGCAGGGCATGCGAGTGCTGGTGGATGCCCGAGACAAACTGGGCATCAGCTGGCAGAGCTGTGAGAACGAGAAGCAGGGCATGCTGGTGATGTCGTGGGAGGGGCGTGTGGGCGGCTCGGGGGTGGAGCCGAGCGAGTTTCAGCTGTACGTGATGGCGTTGAGCACACTCTGGGCGGACGCAGGCATACAGGACGCCTACTCCCGACGCTCCGAGTTCCAGCTGGTAAGTAGATTAAAGACGACTGTTTTGTTGTGTTTCCTGCTGCCTTACATCACTGCACCTGCGTGAAGTTTTACTTTGAACTTTTGTTAATCTGTAGATCATATTAAATGATTACATCAGTCACAGTTTTATTATGCCAGACTTCTAGTCCCTCAACTAGACCAAGTTCATCCAGTGGCCTTTGCACATGGATACAGTGAAAAGACCCTTAGACAAATTAATCTTATTCACACCAAAGAGAAGTTAAATAAATCCCACCTTTTCCAATAGATACGTCAGCGTTTCTAGTGTTGGTCATTTTTTTCATGAACATCAACTACAAGTCATTTCTTTCTTGTTGCAGTTTGTGTATTTGTCACTGAAGTAGGGGAGGAATCGGCCTTCTGGTCTTTGTTTGGTATTGAAAACAGTATTAATGCAGCGCAGGACTGTGGGGTTTTTAACTGAAGCAGGGAAAGTGGTCTTTCGTTTTTTTAATGGTATGGAGTAGAACAATGTAGATAATAGTTTACTGAATCAGTCTACTGGGAAACTGAAATGGTCGTCGTTTGGCCCTCAGTTTAGTAATGATCTGAAACAAATGGCTTAATCAACACAAAACTTTCATCAAACATAAAAATTAACCTTCTTCTGTGGTCACCTCAGTCCTCTGACCTACAGAAATAATGGACGGGGGGGGTGAAGAGAAGCAGAGATGAGAAAGGAACACAAATTGTAAATTGCTGATCATAAATCCCTCTCTGTGCTTTAACTTTGTGAAATAGAAGGAAACGAATAGCTGTATAGATAAATATGTGCTCGTACAAAATATTTAAAGGGTTTTAAGTAGATTAGAGACTAATGCTTTTTATTTGAATGGAAAAGTATCAATGAAACACATTTTTAAGGTGGGTTTTTATTCTTTCATCAATGACATGTAGTCAGATTAAAGGTGGATGTTTCTAACTCTATAATGTGAGATTAACTTGTCAATATTTGCTCATTTTACGGCTTTTTTAATTTTGGGGGTCTAGATCAGGGGTTCCCATAGTAGGGGTCGCCCCCCCCGGGGGATCACAAAACAAACAGTGGACGGTCACAAGTTGGTTTTCACACTCATTGAGATGTGATCCCTGAGGCATATGGAAGGCCAAAATAAATCTTTATATATATCATACATGTAAATGTAATAATGATAATAATACCTTTGATTTATAAAGCACTTTGTATGCAAGTCTCAAAGTGCTACGGAGTGACAATAAAAACATTAATTACAGTACAAAACATTCAGTGTCCAATTAAATAAATCAATGTACTATAAATAAGTAGATTTCAATTTATGTTTTTATTTGTGGATCTGATAAAGGATTCAAATATTAAAGATATACCATGAAGTTGTAAAAAAATAAGTGAAATATACCTTCAAATAATCAGAGATACATTTAAAAATGATTAGCTAAATCATCAAATATAATTTAGAAAAAGTATCTTTTAATAAAATGAATATAATTACCTTATGTGTAAATATAGAGTAAAGTAATCATGTGTATTTTCAGTGGGTGGCTGGTATATTGCCTTGTTAGTTTTGGGGTCCCAGGCTAAAAAGTTTGGAAAACTTCGGGTATCGATGATAAAGAAGAAAAGTAGAACATGAAACATTTGTGTTTTTTAGACTCTTGTTGGACTGTTCCATTTTTAACAGATGAAAATTATGATTAAAACAACTATTCATGCACTGATAAGAAGATTTGATTGATAATGATCAGTATTAAACCGATTAGCTGTCGATGTTTTTAGCTGTTACCTGAATTACATCACTGTAATTATGCAACATATTGATACTGGTATTGTGTTCACATTCAACAGCAAAATAATAAAGTAATTGTAGCTCATGCCAGCTGTTTGGGGCAGTGGATAATGCATTTCATAAAAATTTGATCTTTGGAGATATGAATCCATTCTTAGGAAATAATATGAGAATCAATTCAGAATTATTGTTTTTTTGCTATTTAACACAACCCAAATGACTTAGACTCATTTGGAGTCAAATTGCCTCAGAAATAGTTTTGTAACCTTTTCAAATTAAAATATTTCAGCTACTTTATTTCTCCTGTATTCAGTTTTTTTTAAGCCCCATTTGTTGCTTTTTAGGAGCTTTCAGCCTACAACGAAGGATGAAACGAAGCATCTCTTGATTCTAAGGTTCAAGTTTTGATCAGGCCTGAGTCAAGCTTTAGAAGTTGGGCTCTCGCTTTTCTATAAACATATTTAATCATGGTTAATTCATTAAATAAGGCGGCTAAATGTCTTTTCACATAGGGACAAATTGATTTAGATGACATTTTCTGTCCTCATTAAATGAAATAATCACTGGAAAACATCTGTTTGCATTTACTCTTGATTGTCTTTGTCTTGTTTTATTTTTCATTAGTTTTATGAAACATTTAAAGAGTGAAAGAAAAGCAAAAAACAGTAGGAATCTATACTAGATTTCCACAGTGTTGTATCTACATGGTGGCTAATATACCATTCAACCTTGTTTAATGATCCATGACAGTTTCAGCTCTCCACAGAAAGTAAGGGGATCATATGAGAAATGTTGAGACCTGAAAACTGTAAAAAAAAAAAAAAAAAAAGACGTCACAGTGATCTGCTCAGAGCAGCAGCAGAGGGAAGCTGGAGGAAGCGCTGGTTTTATTTCTGCATAACTTTTTCTTTTCATTTGAAGACTCTCCAAAGATGTAATTATTGTTCTCCAGTGGAAATGAAACCGGTGAAGTGGAGCCCCGTGGAGCTTCATCTCCCTCGTCACATGCGGCAGACCCAATCTGAAATATCTCTTTGACGTCAGTGCAATGCATTTTCCTGATATATTTAATAAACACTGATAAACAGTGTGTTGCACACAGAACAGAAGCTTTTTGTTGTTGTTGTTTAGTAATACAGCTGGTCGCAGAGGAGAAAACATCAAAATAAAACAGTTTTCTTTTTCTAAAAAATTGTAGTATTGATAGCAGCAGAAAACATTTTCTAAACCTTCATGAAATGTTTTGAATATTAAACAGCCTGGGGTTAGTTTTCGGGGAGTCTTTTAACACATGTTGTTGTTTTTAAAAGAGCCTCCCTGCTGCCTTCAGGGACCCAAACAAACCGAGTCATTTAGAGTAAACTCTTACTTCAGTTTACTGAAGGGTTTGTGACAAACACAACCACCAGAGAAATCGTTAACTCAACAAGCAGCTACAAATCTGCTGTAAAGAGGGCCAGACAGACTCTTAATGGCTCACCAGAATGTTACGAATGACCACGAGCCATATTGCAAGCAGGGAAACCAGCTGGTCTTCTTGTCAGCGCGTTCTCCATCGTTGGGAGCAGCCGGATTTTATTTGGACACTATGGAAAGTGACAAACGGGCTGCAGTTTGCCCGGGGCTGTAAATTTGACCTTTTACCTTGTTTTGCATTTATCAGTGACATAGCAGTGTGGAGTCAGGCAGATGCCACTTCCTCTCATGCTGTGCGTGGGTGTGGAGGAGATGCACAACTTTAGGTCAGACTATCTGGACTCTGAGCCTCTATGTGCGCCTGACTCCTCCCTGGCTTTAAGGCTCGGTCCACAGCCATCTATTTGTCTCTGTTCAGAATCAGCACTTAAACATGGGATTGTTAAAAGTGTAATAAGAGGGAGTGGACCTTTATAAAGGACTAATGGATGCAAAAAGGAGCCCTGACCAAAGGGAGACAGTTGAAATGTGAATTAATGAGCCTATTGGTAAACCTCTAACCCTGCAGACCTCAGTTTGTGCATCATAACACTAAACAGGATTTCTGTTCTGCCAGATCAGGACCGTTGGCATGTATTGTTTCAAACTTTGTGAGGTTCTACCATGAATGCATTGGTTGTATTTATTAAGATCCTTTTATGGACCTATGCCTGCATTTGGTATGATTTCCAGCACCACTTTATAAAACTATTTGTTGTTTTTTTTCTTTTTTTTCCCATGAAATCTGTTACAGTTCTCAGCCATCCTCTGCAATCTGCTTTTCCTTAGTCGGAAATCCACTACAGGGTTGATCGTAAAGCACGAATCAACCTTTTTCAATAAGTGTTTCCTTCTCTGTTTAGTGTAATCTGTTTTATCTAAAAACATTTTACAAAGAGGACCACGGTGCATGAAAGGAGCAAGTATATCAGCACCGATTTGTCGTGCTTCTGGCTGCTCTTGATGCAAAGTTGCTACAGGGGGTTGTAGAAAAGCATCTCCTCGTGTGGGTTGTGTAAATACGGTTGAAATTTCAAGTTTATAAACAGAATTACAAATTGTGAGCATAGAGTAGGTGTAAACAGCAACAGTGAGTGCATCTCTGGGAGTTTTAATACTTCAAGTACCGTTAAAACAAACTGCAACTTTTAACGTCACAGAGTCATTTCATCGTTCTCTGCAGAGGTTAACCTATTAAATAAAACTCTAACAAACATCTGATTTTAGTTGCTTTAGTTAATTCATTAAAGGTGATTTGGGTGTAGTTTTTATTTTGTTTTGCTTTGCTGCACGGCAGTGTGTTCCTCAGGGTGTTCTTGGACCAAAGCACTGCATTGATAATTACATTTAGTGGGTTAGCTAAACAGGACAACCTCTTCTTCCATTTATGAAGACTGTTTTTCCAAAACACTCTTCAAAGCCTTAATTACAATGACTAGAGCTTGTTGTGACATCCGTTCAGAAGTAAGAACAGCAGGCCTCACAAACAACAAGCAGACATGATGGAGGTTCTTGTGTAATCTGAAAGAAGCCCACATACTTGGTCCATCCATCCATTGTTTAACCATCCGTCCTGATTGTCAGAGGGTTTACCAGAGCCCATGTATGAAGGTTGACCATGCTGAGAACTATGTGCCATTTAGAGCTGCTTATGAAATATATGAAATCGATAAGCCTGATTGAGATATATAAATATATAAATGTGTAACAACACAGTTTATGTTTTTTAACTCTAAAACAGAACTGTGTGCGTTTTTGAAACAAACCCACATCAGAAATGTAAGTGATTGATCTGCACTGATTTCCTTAATTTTTGGGAGATCTGTAACTGGCCGATACTTGATTTCATTTAATAGAAAAATTAAAAACTTTAATTTGTATTTGAGAACAGTTTTTCAGAAATTTTTACTGTTTCAAATTCAATTCAATTGAAAAATACTTTATTTATCCCAAAGGGAAATTAAATACTGTGGTAACCCATAGATTTTTGTTTTCTCTTTACCAGTAGCTGTAGGTGTTGATAGCTGTAGGCAGGAAGGATCTTCTGTATCGGTTTGTCTTGCATCGGATCTGGAGAAGCCTCTGACTGAAGACACTCTGTTGTCATTTAAAAATCTTCTGAAGAGGATGCTCTCTGTTGTTCATAATCTACTTCACTTTATCAATAATTCTACTTTGTGAAATAATCTCCAGAGGTTCCAGAGGGGTTCCTAGAACAGAGCCGGCCTTCTCTATGAGCTTGTTGAGCTTTTTTAAGTCATTTGCTCTGATGCTGTTACCCCAGCAGATGATGGAGGAAGAGATCAAACAACAGACTTATAGAAAATATGCAGCATCTTTTTGCAAACACCAAAGGACCTAAGCTTCCTTAGGAAGTCCAGTCGGCTTTGTCCCTTCTTGTTGACGGCTTCACAGTTGTGTCTCCAGTCTAGTTTCCACACCCACAAAGCTGTTCGCCAGCTTTCTCTACTCAGCATCTTGTCTAAAGATTTTTTCACAAGTACTGATTAATGGCTTTAAGTAAGATTGAATATTGAATGTGTCTTATGGTCTTATAACAACTGCCAGTGTCAGTTATATATATATTTAAAAAAATCTGTTGCAATTGACATGTGAGGCTTTTTAAAGATCAGGAATCTATGATCAACCAGAAACCTGCAGTCAGTGCACCTCTAATAATGTTTTATGTGGCACATATAGTGCTCATCCACAGGGTTCAACCTGTGGGGTCTGTGGGCAGCTGCGGTCTAGCTTCCTGCCATCGGTGTGTGAATGCATTTGTGTAAGGGTGAATGATTGAATGTAGTGCAAAATGCCTAGCAGTCCTTTGACTTGATAAAATGCTCTACAAGTACAGGCCATTTACCATTTACTATGTGTTGGGGCTGCACACTTGTCTTTTTGATGATAAACAGCAGTGCACCAATTAAAGATTCTTAAATACCTAATTAGTAAATCCATATTGTGCCTATTTATAACTGTGAATCTCAGCTGGGGCTCGTTTGCATATTAAGCATGAAAGGTTGGGGTGTTTATTTGCATTGGATGATTAAGTTATGACCTCCAGGATGAGTTTTGACACCAATCGCTGCAGTCGGGTGCATCTGGTTTCAAAGAGCCATAATTGCTTCCAGTAGCCTTTTTTTTTTTCTCTTAGTGCTTCTGCTTTAACAGCTGGTCAAATCACAAGGCCAAAGTACGGCTTAATACATGTATTGTTTTACAACATTATTATGTTCTTCTTTCTTTTGATTTAAAAACAAAGGAGAACAAGAGGCTGTGATCTTTGACATGGTCTTAATCCCTAGTACATCAGATTTTTTAAAGTTCTTTCTGGGTATTTATCTGAATTTGTGTTTAGCACTTAAATTCAGAAGAAATCAATAAACAGGGCCGGTGAGCCCAACAGATGATCTCACACCGACTGAGAAAACCAGAAACTGTTTATGCCTGGGAGCTTGATTGAAGCCGGGGAGCTGAGGGAAGCTACTAATCAGGGGCACTAACAAATCATAGTAAACACCAACTGAAATACATATTTAGGAAAACACAGAAACCAAATCCTATCCTCTGTTCACTC
>JAUZNJ010007833.1:0-18178 GCA_034780135.1 Jordanella pulchra
GCTCAGCGCTAGGCTCTGATGCTGCCTGGAATTGATAAGAGAATCATTAAGCAAGCTGCCAAACGATGCCACGGAATTGGAGCACACGGAACCGGTTCTGAACAGGAACCGGTTCTCGATTCCCATCCCTACTTCCCATTGTTTCTCATCTGTATTCTCGCATTTGTTGTCTGAGCCCTACAACTATTAATGCATTGTATTCTAGGGCCTTTTAGAAACCATCCCACTCATCAACATTTTATTTACAAGCAGAGTGTGAATGCATCAGAATTCAAACATGATATCCTACCAAATATTTTTTCCAAACAGTTTGTTGCAGTAGGGATCCTGACATATTGAGAATTTACTTGGGATGATGTTTTTTGAACTAACAAGATCTAAATTAATTTACTTGATTGAGTTAAATGATAACTAATATCTGTTAATTGTAATTATTTGAAGTGCTTTGTCAGAGAAGCAAAGATGTTTTATGGACTTTACATAAGACACTTTTATCACTTTGCTAGTACAATACAAATCTAATAATTTAATTTTTGTTTATATCTGTCACCTCCAACCATAGGGATATTTCAAAATGTCATAAAGTAAGAGGTTTTAAGCAAATAGCATCTTAACTTCAATAGATTTCTCTTAAAAGTTAAATGTTGAGGAGAAAACATTGCTTAGCAAAGACATTCTTAAATCCTTCAAAATGGAAGCCCAAATTGGAAATATAGTGCTGGCCAATGGATTGAGAAACTATCAAAATGGTAGAGTCAGCCACTAATCAGTTCTGGGTTGATCAAAGTAGATCTAAAGTGGCTGTGTGGGAGTTGTAAAAAATAGAAGATGGCAACAATACCAAAGAAGGTTCCACAAAAAAAAGGTTATCGAGAAAAAATGTACTGAAGACACTAGAATTTTAAAGCCTTTCCGGGTAGATCCAAAAAGTTCTTCTATTTTAGTCTATTGCTACTGACATTGTTTTTACATAACCACCAAACACCTAATTCATGCCACAAAACACTCTGAAGCCTAGTGCCACAGACAGTGGCATATATTGTAGGAAATGTTTCTCACGGTAGGGTTTTAACAAAAAATAAATCAGCAAATACACATCATTGAGAAATAAGGTTAATGTTATAGGGTGGCTGTACAGATCCCTGGACCTTAATCCAATATAAAACTTTTGGGGTGAAATCGATGCTGTTCATGATTTTAATCACAAAATTTAAAGGAACTGTGGATTGTACTCCAATTGTCCTTGGTGCAAGATGCCTTTTTTTTTTAAACAAGCCAATTCCTTACAAAATGAATAGTTCTCAGAAAGAAAGAATATTAAGAAAATATGGCAGTTTAATTATTCCAGTAAAATAAAATGTTGCTATTTTTTTTATTTTTGAGTTATAACAAAAGATGCAGAAGCTGATATTACTGGGCAGCCAAATAATCGTTCATTTTCCCACTTTGTACCAAGTTAAAATGGTTTCCAAAGTACAATATTCAAAGGAAAACAGTTTATAAATGTTTGAAAAAACTTAGGTTGATTTGGACAGATGTGTAACAATGCGTTGTTTTTTTTTTTTCAGAGGAATGTTTTTACTGGACCTCAGGAGCAGCATGATGAATAAAAGGATTTTATTGGAAACAAAGGCAAAAACTTAGGAGAAATAGTAGCAGGAAGTGCACAAAACTAGGGGAAGGAGATTAATTAACACAGAAGAACTTAACTAGGACACGAGGAAAACCTTAATCTAAAAAAAGCACAAATTCTAACCTCAAGGAAGGAAGTGGAATACACACTAATCAGAACATTGGAATCAACTAAGAAATACATGTATAGTTTCATTTTCTTTTGTTTGTATTTTTTCTTTTATTTTTTGTGATCTTTAAATATTCTTTTTCATTTAGTTTACCTTTTTGGTTAATAATTCCTGTTTTGTGTTTATCCTTTTTAGGTTTTCATTGTTCACTCTGGGCTGTATGGTGGAGCAGTGGTTAGCGCTGTTGCCTAGCAGCAAGAAGGTTCTAGATTCAATCCCAGCCTGGGGTCTTTCTGCATGCAGTTTACATGTTCTCCCCATGCATGCGTGGGTTCTCTCTAGGTACTCTGACTTCCTCCCACATTCCAAAAACATGACTGTTAGGTTAATTGGCATCAAAATTTGTAATGAGACATTTTTGTGCATGAATGATCATAAAATATACCTGCCAATGTGCATTCACAGAAGTCATTTAATGTAACTATAACAAGCAATCATAGGCAAATACATTATTGCAGTTCTTCCCATAGAAGCATGCAAGTTTTGAAAACTAGGCTATAAAAGATAAGCTTAACGTTTCAAACCTTCAATCCTAAAACTATTTATGTGCTTTGTGTATCACTGACTGATTCCATGTAGGTTCTTATTGCAGAACAATGCACTGCAGGTGATCATGCACATCAATCATGAATTTCTCTTTGTTTCTCACCCTGTTTCTCCTGTTCACAGACATTGGTGGAAATGTCTCACGGGAATGATTCAAAATTCTGTTTATAAGTAGACAAAGATTATCAATACTCCCAGGTCCAACGTTAAAAAATTCTCTCACATTTTTTTCCTCTTCCTCGGGGCTTCTGATTCCCCCCCCCTATCCCTTCACATGCAATGCGCTTTCAATATACACCCAGTCCCTTGTGAACATCAGAGTGCGTTCAGTATTTGTTTTTTCTCCAGCCTCAGAATCAATGCCTTCATGTTTGGGTGTGTTATTCTCTGGGTATGTACATTTCTCATGTATTTACTTCTAGACTGCGAAACAGGAAGGTGAGCCTGACCGCTTCTCATTGTGACATGCCTTAACAATGTCTAGTCCGCTTCCAGAAGTATGTCTCATTGGAGATGTTAGGAAATCTGGTCAAAAGTGCATCCAATCATCTACTGGTGTTCCCATTTGCTAAACTCTGAAAGATAAGATGCTGCAAGATCATCATATTGGATTGATGATGCCCATGGGCCTTTTTGCACACCAAACATGGTCTCTTTGCAGTTTTTCAAACAAAGATTCTTCTTCATTTCTGGGCATGTTTTCAAACATGCGCTGATTTTTCTGTGTAAGTTCACACAGCAGACCGTATTCCTCATCAGGTAGATGTTATGGTTATTACAAAAAACATGTGCAGTTATCTTGTCAAAAGCAAACCACAGAAAGTAAACATACATCTACTGAAAGGTCTTTGGATTTGACTTTTTCCACATGGACTTAGAGCTAGAGAACTCTAAAACCTGGTGGTTGTTTGTTTTATTGCTTTTAAGCAAGGCATTCTTCTACGCATTACAGTATTCATGTACAATTTTTATAAATGTCCTTGTACATCATAGAATCTTGGAGAATAATTACAAAAACAAACAATAATAATTTGCAGTCTGTGCACCAATTTAGGAACTTGTATAACTGAATAGTTTTCCATGGCCCAGTACTAAAAATCTTTAGGTATTCAGAATTATTTTAAGTTTTGCGTCTGTTAAGGAAATACCTACTGAAATCCTTAGTAACCAGTTGTTCTTTTTAATTTGTCAGTGTTTCTGAATGATAATAGGCTATTTTATTAGTACACTTTGTGTTGCTGTGAAAATTCAGCCTTAAGATTATAGCGACATCTAGGTTTCAACATGATTTGACTTAAGTGGAGTAATGATTTGTCAGAAATCTCTTGATTTAACCGGACCACCCACTCAGCAATATCATAACACTAACACTAACTGAAGACAGAATAGTATTTTAGCAATATGAAGCCAAAATTATATATAATATATTATAATATAATTGTCATGAGTGTTATAAGTAGAAGTATATTAAAATAGCCTATAATGCTTTTTAAACGGTACGGAAAATCATCAAGACTTTGAAAAAAAAATGACCCAAGAATATTACTCAGGGGAACCTATGTGATATGTTTCCCCTAAATTGCTGAAAGATACAGTTTGCAAACGTTTACAGAGGTTGCTTCAATCAAATGTGTGAGAATTTTGGTTTTTGAGTAGGACACACATAATGGCCAGATCTCAGAAGCAGCATTATAAACTAAAGACTTTCATTGGAAACAAAGGCAAAAACTTACAGTCCTGTAAGGAAGAAGTAGCAGGAAGAGCACAGAAAATGGAGCATGGACAAGGAAATAGGCAGTAATTCTGAGTAATACTGAGTAATTGGAAGACCGACAGAGAGATTATATGCTGAAAAAGAATTTTTGTGTTAAAATGGTTAACTTTTAATGAATGACTAACTGGATGACATTATGGCTGTGGTTAGCCAAAGATCCCAATCCAGATCTCTGCTCAGAAAGCAGTAACCCTGGCCTGAAGACCCGGGGGCTCTGAGGCTTCTACAGTGGCCTATTATTTAATAAACCTACTACACAAACAAAGTTTTGATGTTTATTTTCTTGCTTGAAAGCATCTTAAAACCTATTTTGTGACTACTTTAGAGTATGAAACTTGTACTCACCTTCATCGCTTTTTGCCACCGCTGGTGGAACAAAAAACAACCTGCCCACAGCCCACCTCTCAACAAGCTTAGAAATGACTTGGTCTTAAATAGGACTCAAGCCCTGGGAAGATAAATTTACCCTGGTAAATGTGTATGGAAGTACTACCAGGGCTTTCAAAATCCCCAGACATTTGAGTAGCATTATGGAAAAAGGGCTAAGTACATGATAAGAAAACAAACACCAGTGAAAACTAAAAACCTAGCATCAAATTCTAATGACAACATTGCCAAATCTTGTCTAAATGTTGTTTTTTTAGCAAGTAAATGTTTAGTGCCTATGTCTCCCATTCATTAATTTTTCTACACTTTAAGATACATTTTCCGAGTCTTATATCAACAAATTCATGCACGCGTGACAGAGTTAACCATGCATTAAACATATTTTCTTTGTCCACAATGCCTACTGCTTCTCCACAATAAACCTGTTCTCCCAACAAACTTGTTAAACTGAAGAAATGCCGCACCATATTAACATGTCATGGCCAGAGAGAGGAAGACTGATCACTGGTTTTGTTATATTTAAACTTGCCCTTCATTATAACTCTCTCAGTGGTCACTTCAAAGCATCTAAATAAGAGTCAGTTAGAAAAGAAGATTGTACCCTGCAGCTTTCACATTTGTAGGAATGTGGATGTTGCTTGTATTTAAACATCTTGCCCAATTCCTGTGCATGAATATATTTGTTTTCGCCACATAGGGATTAAAATCCCAGTCTTTACCTTTATCCCCACATTAGTGAAAAAACACTGCCTCCTGTTACATTTGCTGCAACCAAGAAAAACATATGCAGACTGTCAATGCAAGCATTGGCAAACAAAGGCATGCGGGCAAATGCATTAGTCTAGTCATGCAAACATAAGCTTGTGCAGTGCAAACAAGTGCAGATCCCCTGTTGGGATTGCACTCCCCGTTGGTTTCCCTGTTGGGCAAACACACGCACGCACACACACACACACACACACACCACACACACACACAGAGCGAGAGAGTGTTTGTGCCAACCCTTTCCTGTCTGGCCTATTTCTGAGGCGATGAGAAAATGATCAAAGCTATGTGACCAGACTGAAGGAATGACCTTCTAACCGTCTCAGGTGGCACTTATTATCAACATGTATATGTGTAGTGTATGTGTGTTTATTTATTTATATATACATATATATATATATATATATATATATATATATATATATGTACATATTACTATTCTTTGATTAGGAGCTATTTCCTTAAACACTGAGCTCTTGAACCAAGAGGATTTTGCTGTCACATATGACATATGAAATATGATTTTCTCGCACATTATAAAACTTAGACATATTTTAAAAATGAATCGAATATAAACAAAATAATGTTTTGAACAATTTTACTGTAAGTAAAATCAACATTAAAGATAAATTTGTATCTCCAGCTGAAAGATTAAAGAATATTCTGTTAGTGATACACGTACCTCTTGATATGGTGTCATGGAGAAATAAAATGTTATTCATTGTTGTTTTCTAATGGTTAGTCTATCCTCTGAAAGTGCTTCAAAACACCAAATTATATTTATGTGCATAGAATTGTTTCATAATATTTCTATAAGCTTTTTTGTTAAAGATGAAAATCCAGTCTGGTAGTTATCTAAGATGTATTTATTTGAAATACAAAATAATCAGGTTCATGTATTTAGTTATAATAATGTATAATAATGTATTAATTAAAATTAATAATATGAATGTAATTATTTGAAATACATAAAGATTATTGTTTTAACTGAATAAAGGTAACCTTGTTTGTTTCTCTTTCCTTGCTGAGTTACACAAAAGAAACTGAACACCAGCTGAAAGAGACTTTTTTTAGATATTCATTAAAATTTTAAATCTTAATTCCATTCATAATTTTTTTTTAAATCAAAAAGGCCTGGATAATTCCAAAAACACAGCACTTCACAAAACCTGCTTATACACTTCTTTTCTGGTTTATTGTCACTCAGGATTTTAAAGATAAAAAGGAAGTAAAAATTTGTTTCCACTTGTATCAAAAATAATCTAAAATTATATCTTTCTTTATCATGCATAATTTCAGTCACATTTCTTTCTTTGTGGGTCAGCCTGTTAGTTCCCTTTTGTGCCTTTGCTTTATCTGCCCCCAAATTTTGTTAGACAAATTGTATAAAATTACCTCTTGTTACCTTTGAAGAAGATTTTTACTACTATAGTAGGTATCAGTTAAAAGATTATTCATCTCTTGGATGCAATATCAGTCCTTTGGGATTCTAAACATTTGCTGTGTTTATTTCTTTAGACCTGACACTTCTTCTAAGACTACAGAACATACTAATGAATTTAGATACAAGGACCAAACAGGAAATTGGTTAAGACCAAAAAAAGCAGCCACGATCAAAAGAAAAACCCTGAAATGTCTATTGAAAAGCTGAAAACGTGTGTTACCCAAAACTACAAAATTGTTGTGAGAAAGTTTGAATTTTTGAAAAGAAAGTATTAAGATAAAGTGGTTCAGTATAAACATGTCTGCACTAGACAGTAAATTCTCCGTAGTTGATAAGAAGTTATATGTTGTAGCAAAAGGTAAACACAGTTGCAGGTCACTGTGTGAGGTGACTTTTTGTGCTCCTCAACATGTGTTGCAAATGCATCTGAATGTCTTTGATGTTCAGCTTTTGAAGAAACCAAAGGAGGCCAAGTATCTGTGGCCAGCTGGGTATCTCATACGGTAATCCTTCATTCTGATCTTTTTTTCCCGCTCAGGCTACCCCTCATTCAATCCACCCTTGGGACAGTCAGCTATGATCACCTGTCTGAGTGTTTCAGGCAGCAAAGCTGATGTTTAAACCACAGGTCCCCTTGAATGTGTGCAAACGGAAAGGTCAAATCTTAAGCAGTTCTAAAAATATTCAAAGGAGATGAGACTCTTGTCCGTGTCTGCTCACATTTCGTTCATCTACACATGCACACCCAGCTTAGCATTCTGGGTCACAGCCAGGTTTAAAAGGACTGACCACTGGCATCTTTAGTGTATCTCTATGTCAGGGAGGTGTTAATAGTTTAAATGGGCTCTGAGCCAACTGATATCAATCTCTCTTGGTTAAATGGTTAAAGTTCTTTTAAGTCCTTGCTAATGACTAGTGGGTCAGGAAAGACTAGCCTAGAAATTTGCGTCAGCAGTGTTTTCATTGTTTGACCAAGTTTGGGTGTTTGGAAAGATAGCTAACACAGGATTCCAGCAGCATCGTAAACCTTCTGTGTAGAAATGGTAAATTGTTCTCTAAAAAGTAAATCAGCTTCAGGAATCTGATTTGGAAATAGTCCAGTATTTGCTGCACTTTTAACTTCCAAACACATTTCTTACTTTATCTCCTCCCTTCTCCCTCCCTAACATTTTTTTGCTATTTTTCCCTATCTTGTGCAGGAGGCCAGGGGTCAGAAAGCAGTGGGGTGATAAATGCTTCCAGGTCACCTCGCCTGTCTCTGGGGGTCAGGGGGAGGAGGATTTTCAGCACTGACAGCAACAACGTAATCATTCAGCTGCAGGAGCACTGGGGCTGAGCCTCATTGACCTGCTCAGTCCCTCTCTGTCTTTGCTCTATCAGCATCATTTTGTTTCTCTAAAACCGTATTTGCAAAAAAGACTTGTGTTCTACTCGGAACAAAGCAACTGCATTTTCCAACACACTTCAGACAGCAAGAGTGGAATACTATTAAAGTACACACAGTACTATTATATGTGTGTTTTGACCCTATTGCTTAAACCTATAAATTGACCAAGAAGATGTTGCTGTAGGCCTATATGGATAATAAGCTGAGTTTCAAAACTCCTGATTTGTCTAAGATCAAGAATTTGATGTTATTATCAAGAGTTCAGATTTTTTTGAAGCAAGATTTTGTTTAGAGGTCATTAGTCATGAAGAACTTGGTTGTAGCTGATAAATCTCTTTTCTCCCTATTCAATTAGTACCGATTCAGCATGTTTCGGTATAGTTGGATTACCTTTTCAGACTTTTCTGGCAATATGTTATACAGAACCATTACTATTTTTAGGTCCTCCTTAGGTGCAGTTTAAAATTTTTACTTAAAGGATTTTTAATCTAAAAAAAACTTGTACTGCTTCATAATTTTGAAGCCAGTGTTCAATTTGAAACCTTCTGCCATCCACTGTGGAAACCCTAATAGCTTGGTCCATTTGAGTTTTTTCAAGCCCTTTTATTTCATTAGATCATTTCTTAATTGTTTCTGTGATTGGATTCCTTTGACTTTGGTTCTGATGTTTTAAAGTGGTTAAAAAGAATATTGTTGTTTATTTTTGCCCCATACAGTATATGGCATGCAAAGTCAATAAGGTGTATTTGTTATACTTCTACCAAGGAGGTTATAGTTAGTTGAGTTTGGGTGTGTTTGTTTGTTTGTCTTTCTGACTATGTATAGGATAACTTGAAAAGTTATGAACTGATTTTAATAAACCTTTTACCAAGAGTGCATCTCAGTCCAAGGAACAATACGTTTAATTTAGGTGACAATCCATATCTTAATCTAGAAGACCTTTTTAAAAGACACTGACATTGTAGGGTAGGGATATTTGGCGGAACAAGCAGTTCCTCCCTAAACCAGAGGGTGGCAGCAGTGACTATTGATAACCTTAGCACTGAACTGAAAAAATCCTGTGGTATTTTACTGAAAACATAATCACCACAACAGGGAAAGTTGTTGGTTTGTTAGCAGGATCAATTAAAATAAGACTTTATGGAAATTTTTACCAGAGGTGCACCAAGGAACAATTCATTTTAAATTGGTATATATCCAGCTCATGTGCAATTATAGCTATAGGTGTAAGTCACAATTTAAGAGGAAAAGTTGCTGCTTGGTTGAGGTCGGGTGCTTTTCTAGTTCGTTATCTGACCTAATTTTCTATATTGCATATGAAGAAAGTAAAATGAATAACTAAATAAGAAACTTTTCCCCGTAAAACATTTTTTATTGTTTTTTTACCATATTGAGTGTTTACATGATGGTCATGGAGTGAACATTTAGCCAGTGAACACAGTCCATGTGAGCCTGCAGGTAAACAAATCCATATTAGCTAAGATATACAAAATACTTGGTTGATGTTCCCGGCTGCACAAGGATACCTTTAAAGCCCCCTAAGCATTCAGTAGGCTGAGGTGAGTAAACCTTTATCAGCACAGACAAAGTATTTGAATGGTGGAGCATGCAATAAATGAATGTTATTATCAGGTCGTTGCTACAATATTTAGATATATATTTGATGGACATTTGCAGCAGTGTGACTACAAATTAATTTTATTTATTGTCTGAGAAGCTTGTCGACATGTCCAAATCAAATGTGTTGCTTTGCTTAGCTGGAAATAAAACTGTTTTATTTAAAATATTTGATGAATTGAAGAATGTTGTTAATAATGAACCAGGCTGCAAAACGATAACGTTAAATAAGAACAATTTCCCCTTCCTCTTAATTTTTACTTCTAGGCTTTATTTTTCAGTTGAATAAAGATTAATTTGGTGAAGACAAAATAATTTATATTAAAAAACATACAATAAGTAAAATTGAACTGAAATGGACATTTTAGTAAACCATGCTTACAATTCAGCACTAAAAAAGTCATATGTTGAAAAGAAACAATTTGTGAATTTATGTTGTATTCTTCATTTATTCCAATGGATTCACTTTGTACTTGGTTGATTTTTTTCACAGAGTCAATTTGCAAATATTTACAGCCAGTCATCCTCAAGCGGATCAGGTCCTACTGTGAATTGATGCTTTGTGTTCCAGCTCCCTGCACTAAAACTAATCTAGTTGACTTTCATAACTAGTGTAATCTGATTATAAATGCCACACCGAACAGTGTGGCAGAGATCACAAACCTCTTGCTGAGAGGTACCAACAGGATTCCTGTTCTGACTGGAAACATTCTCTCGATTAAGCAGGAGCTTATAAACGCTGCTACGTCACTGGAAAAAAACCACTAAAGTCTGCCAGGATTCATACTAATTACCGCAATTCTGAGTTAAAGTTTGACTGTTTTTAAACATGCAATGTTTGTATTTCAAGTTAACCAGAAAAAAACAATTGTGGTATTAAGCGTATTTATTTTAAGTGACCAAAAAAAGGGATTATCTTATTCGTTTTCCTCCTAAAGCCCTAATGTTTGGTTAAACGCTCTAGCAGTTTTACTTGTATTACTGCAAACTTAAATGTACAGAGCAGACTTCCTAACAATAGCTCCATGTCACATTGAACTTAAAGTGGCTCATTTCCTTTTTCAGTTCCTCAAATTGAGTAATGTTTATGTTTCAACCAACTCTGACATGTGGTGTGTTTCTCCTGTAGCAACCGCAAAGGAAGGTCCTCCCTGGTTTGTTTGGGTTACACAGCATAGGAATGAGGGGAGTGGGACGGGGGGGTGCAAGGACGTAAGGAGAAGATGACAGAGGAAAAGGGGGTGTTAGACAGCTTGGACAATACACTCTGAATATAAAAAGAGGAATAGAAAATGGCTTGGGGGGTGGAGAATTGGAGAAAAGAAAGTAGAAAGGGTGGAAACAGGGAAAAAGATAGGAGCAGATGTGGGGGGAAGGAGAAATAGTTGAGGAAAAGCATAAAAAGTGACTTAAGATGGAGAAGAAGGATATTCAGCAGAAGGGACTGTGTGAGTGTATGCAAAGGAAAGGATGGGAAAGATAAGGGGTATGGGAGGGGAAAAACAAGGAGGAGGAGGGCAGGGACCCTGGGGTTAAATTCCTAAAGTGCAACCAACCTGGTATTGTTCCACTGCCTAAATGTAAACACAGGACACAGGCATGGACTGGCAGCCTGTCACAACGGCTAATGAGACTAATTTAAATATGGAACGGCGTTTTTATGGAATAATGTTGAAAGATTATGGAAAAAGGGATAGATGTTAGAACTAAAAAAAAAAAACATTAAAAAGGGGAAGAGTTTATGGATATGAGAAATACACACCTATCTAAAAGTTGTCATTAAAATTGATCCCTTTTCCTTCTCATTCTTTTCCCTATAAGACTACTCATATATTTATCCTATTCTATCATTAAAAACTGGGACTATCCATTAATTTTCATATAGGAGACTTTTGACTGAAGGTGATAATCAATAATGTCCTTAAAGTTAATGTGATCAGACTTTTTAATTCAGTGCTGTTGTAAATTATTTCTACAGTTCACAGAAACTCTGTCATCAGACAAGCAGAAACTTTCAGTGTTTTATTGTATGTGGTGTTCTGCCAACATCTAGTGGACAACATGTGCCATTGCAAAGAAAGGGGTCCGCTGTGATTCAATCATTTCTTAATACTAGAATGAGACGAAGTGCATTTAATGTGAATAGACAGAAATTAACCTTAGTCCTGATTGTGTTTAGTGTTTGCTGTTTTGAAGACACTTGACACCGAAATATTAAATATTTCATTTTTATTATGAACTGCTTTAATTGTAATGATGAAGTATTTGTAACTTCCAACAAATGTTAACTCACTCTAGTTTCCCATTCCCTGCTAAATCAAAACAGGCCTGCAACATGGTTCCATATTACAATGTTTCAGAGTGGGTGTTTAGGGTAACTTTTGATGTTTATTTTCACTCATGCATTTTGTTTATAGGTCATATAATTGACTTTCATCTTGTCTGATCAGAGCACCCTCATTCATGTGCTTGCTGTGTGCCCTATTTGACTTTTGTTAAATTGTTAACAAAAATGTTTATGTACATCATTTACACTGGTCACTCTTCTTCATATCTGTAGGTTGCAAGCTTGTATAATTAAATTAGTTGTCTTATATAGATATCCTCTTGAGCTTTGGATTTCTACAGCTCCTTAAAAGTAATTATCGGTCCTTTGCCTTTATCTTTGACTATTGCTTTCAATGTCCAGGCTATCATATCTAGCGGTAGTCAATATTATGATAGTGATCAGCGGTCATTGGAAATTGTAATATAGTTTTATAGCCAAGCTCAGCTATAAAATCGCTCAAAAACTATCTTCCTCACTTGTCTGTTGTGTTCCTTAGTCTAGTTGTTGTTGTTTGTCCACTTATAGTCTCAGACAAAACCAAGAGGCCTTCAAAGAAAAGTGTGGTTATAGTTAGAATAAATTGCAGATGTACATACATAACTAACCAAGGCTATTGGTAGCCGTTCAAAATATAGGCAAACTTGTAGATAAAGCATGTAACATCCATTGGTACCTGTTTGGGCACACGTTGCAAATCCACAACATTGAAATTGAGATGCCTCTTGTGAAAAACCCAGCGGAGATAAAATCTACTAATTGGCATGTGTCATATTTATACACATTCATGATTCATCTTATGTAGTATTGATTTCAAAAAAATGGAAATTGGTAGTGATACTTACATGAAATTGATGCTTAGAAAATCTGTTTCAGTGACACCAAGGACTCAGCCATGTTGAAAGTGAGTCAGCAGTGCCATCTGGTGAGCTGGAGGGAAACTGTTGCTTGCAAATGCACAACTAAGTACTTCTGTTATACTTCTGAGTAACAAAAGCTCTTAAAATATGGATGTGGAGTAATTAGCTAAGTTGCATTTAGCTGTTGCAAATCTGATACATTTGCCTGGAGAGGGTTAGACTGCTAGAGGACATGTGGATCACTTTTTTATCATTCTGCTTCATTCTATCTCTATTTTCCAATTCTCCAGTATTCGTTGGTTCAACCTCTAACTTTATGCTCTCTCTGTTTTTTCTCATCAAAGTAGCTTTGTCTGGTCTGTTTCTGTTTAGCTGTGGCACCATCATGGAGATGACATGGGAGCTGGTTTGGAGCTCATCTCCCTGGCTGTGTCTTTCCTGGACGGGGCCTGTGGAGCTTGAGGACAGTTACCTTTTATGTCTCTGCTTCTTTCTGTCTGTCTGCTTCTGTCTCCTTGAACCCCCAGTCAGCCTCAGCAGATGGCCACTCACACTGAGCCTGGTTCTGTTGGAGGTTTCTTCCTGTTAAAAGGGATTTTTTCCTCTCCACTGTTGCTATATGCATGCTTGGTGTGAGGGATTGCTGTCAAGTCAATGACTTAATGCAATCAGCTGTTTTTTCTTAGAAAGAAAACTGAACCAATTTGACTGTATGATCTGATTGAATTATAACGAGCCTTGAGATTAGATGGGTTGTGAATTGGCGCTTTATAAATAAGATAAACTGAATTTAGAGGGAATGAAATACTCAAGAAATCTTTCAGATTTTTATTTGCTGTCAAAGCAACCAGACATCTTCCATGCATTTCAGAGTAATGCACTAAATTATCTACTTCAGTTACATATAATCCCTTTTGAATCTTTACTGTAAAACACATAAAACAATAAGATTTCAGTGCCAGAATAGAGTGCATCTTCAGTGTGGCATTAAAAAAATATGTAAATGGTTTTCTCCACCTGATTTGTTTCTCTATATTAAAATAATTTAAATACAGACATTTGTAATCCAGGGAAAAAAAAACATTTGTTCCCCAGTAGGTTAGTATTTAAATAGTTAATTTATTATTTTTTTACAAATATACAAGCAAAAAGAAAAATCAGATAGTAAAAGACAGAAGTGTCCCTGAGGAGAACTGTTTCACACATTTTTGGGAAATGAAAGCAGCTTTTTTAAGCGGTCTGGTAATTCAAATCAAAGGGAAATAACAGATATATCAAACCTTTCCCCAAGCCAAGCAAACAGGGTGAACATTTTACTGTTAATTATCCTGGAAAAGTGGGACAGCTCAACTTAAATAACTAGCTGTAGCCAAACATATCCAGTTATTTTTTGTACACGAGAACAAAGACCACACAAAATCTCCAAGTGTATTTGAAAGACTAAAAAAAAAAACCTCCTTAATATACAGATATTGCACTTTACTGGAACTGACAGTGCAAACTGACCATATAAAAGTGCAAAACAAAAATAAAATACTTTAATACAGATATTTACAGTTCCTTAAATATTTTTGCTACAAAGTTATTTCTATTCAACAATTCATTTTCTATTTAAAAAATATTTTATTGTTGTATTACAGCTAGAATAAAACTTCTTAATATTGCTGAAATATAAAAACATTTGAAATAAATGTAGAGCAGTTACTACAGTAGTAGTCAGTGTAACATAGAAGTCCTTGTGTATCTAGTTTTGCTTCTCGTCTTGTTCCCATTAAATGTTCTTTTACATTGTGTACTGAGAGCATCGGTAAGCACCCCCAAGAAATGTCATTTCCTTAGAAAGTTAACCATGGCTATTCAATGACGCACACTTTCCCTGAGTAAACCTAAATACTTCCCTCTCCTCTGAGAAGACATTCACCGGCGGTCATTCCCTGGTGAGTCACAGACTTGTTGAGCATTCCTTTGCAAGCTTTAGGTCACATATGCGTTTAAGTGACAGATAGCTTAGATCCCATGTTGGAAGACAGGTGAACTGCAGTCCAAATGTTCTTTTAGATTCTCAGGAATCTAGTTTCTCTCTTCAAACATTATTCAAATGTATAGACTCCCTGGATTAAAGAAGTAACAACAGAAAGAAAAATGAGAGAAAGCAGAGAAAAATATAATAAATAAACATTCTATGACTAGGTTCTGTCCTTTCTGGTAGACACAAATTTTGCAAATCAAAAGCCCTTTTCATTAGGGGCATAGCCTTACATCTGTTTTGTTATGAGCATATGTGCTTTGTTAGGATGCCCTTATGAAACAGTACTTTTGGATGTATTTATAAGACATGTGTTCAATCAACAATACTTACTCTGTTGCTAAATTTAGTGCTGCAGCTGGAAGTAAATAAAAAAACAGTGCAAGACACAGTTAGTCTGCATCTATCTCAATAGTGAATAAAAAGAGCTGACATGCAAATATATTATTAACTTTTAGTATAAGTACCTTTTTCCGTACCTGTATGTATTTTCCTTAATGTAAGACAAACCAAAGATGTCAACACAACCACAACGACAATGACAACCACTGCAGCTATCACAATAATGGTTGGTTGGACATTAGGTGGAGCCTTAGGAGAACCTTCAGAAAAGAAATAAAAAATATCAGAGAAAGAAACTTACCAGTCGATTTAAGCACAGGATTAGCTTAGATCTAAACCACTTCACTGTAGATCTGGATCTATTGTTTTGCTTTAGGGTAAACCTCCAACCAAGTCTCTGTCAGGTTTTCTTCCAAGATGGACCTAAATAAAGCTTAATGTGTTTTGACTTTTTATTACCCATATATGTTACCAACATTTCCTTGGAATAATGCTACCATTGATATGTTTAAAAACAAGAAAAGATTTGCTAATATGAGTAATATTTTGTGCCTCACGTCGTCTTTTTCCATGTAGGCTAAAAACGTTAATTTCCAACATATTTTTTGCATCCCTTGATGGCGTGTGTCTCTATTTAAAAGGAGTTCTAATGGTTTTAGTTTACTAATGGCTTTTTTACTCCCAGAAAATCAAGATATGTGGAATGGATAAGTAACAGCTGTCCAACTCCTAGAAACCAAGGTAATAAAAAGTCTCTTGAATGCTTTTCTTGTCAATGCTCTTCTTACTCTTAGGTGTGCAGTTCAATGGGTAACTCTGTCAGCAGTTAGTATTTGTCTTGAAAACTGAAAACTCTGTCAAGCAAATCATGATAATTGATTTTAAGAAGCTGGTTTGACCTCTCACCCTTCGCTTTGTACAAACACACTCTCAGTCAAAAGCTAGAATCTTCTCTTAAAAATGTAAAATTATGTAAAACTTCCCACTTATAATCCATGAAAACTCGTTAAATGTTCAAAGAGGTACTTCCTGACTCTTGGTTAGTTACTAAAAGTGGAAGTCAGGATAAAGAAATCATTGTCCTGTCTTGAATACTTACACACTGAAATATGTGACGTGAAGCCATCGACATAACAGGACGCTGACACTTCCCCTCCGGAGCAGTTAATATATGCAGTGCTGGAGATATTAGCCAACTCTGTACCGGTTGTTTTTTTATTCAGAACCTCCCACATTCCTCTGGTGATATTTCCACTAACATTCCACGTCATATCTTTTGGCGGCAGGCCGTTATATGCATCACACTGCACATAACATTCCAGTGGTATGCCATTTTCATTGCTACATCTGGGTGTGATTACAGGCTTACTGAAAAGTACTGCAAGAATAACAGATAAAGAGAAAGTTAAATGAGTATCTCTTCTTTTCCAACAAATTTTAAGTTTTTAAACAAATTGAGAGACATTCTAACACAGTCTTAAAATGGTTAAATGTCACAAGATTAAATTTAAAAACATTGATTTCCTTTTTATGTGATACATAATAATTATATAATTTGTCATGTTGATCGTATTTACGTTTACCTGGTAAACAAATGTAACCTTCAGCTACAGAACCGCCTGGCTATTCAAACTAACTAAAGATGAAAAATCAAAAGTAAATGTAAAAGTAAAGGAAAGAAGAGAAGAGACATGAAAATAAGAGAGAAATTCCCTTCTAAAAAAGCCAAAAAAGCCAAAACAAACATTGACATTAAAAACTTGCCTACCTGTGACATTAAGACTCAATCTTGTTTTATGGACGTGGTTTACACTATCTTTAAATGTATAGCAACATTCATATTCCCCACTGTGAAACAATTGTAGTTCATAGATGTGCATTATTGTGTTATTGGGGTCCATTCTTGTATTTGGAAGTGGAGTCAAAGGGTTTCTAGAGTGATATCCATTATAGAAAATCGGATCTTGATTGACCACGATTTTTTGAAAGTACAGCAATTCCAATTCCTTTTTTCCATCAACAGGGCAGTGGAGGCTGGCATTTCCACCAACCACCCCGCTGTATTGGCCTTGAGCAAAATGCCCTGGAAAGCAAGAAGAAAATACAAAAATCAGAAAACATTTAGTAAGAAAATAGGTCTAGGGGAAATTGAAGGCAAATAAAATTCAAGTAATAACAAGCCAATTATTACCACTTTGAGTAAACTCTTCTCTTTTTAGGTTTGTGTGGGAGTGGGATTTTTTTCTTAAAGATTTAATTACTCAGTAGAATAATTCCAGTTCCTTTTGATTTCATTTGTAAAATTTCTGCCCTTGCAGTGTTCCTGCATTTTTTTTGTTTGTTCCTGCATCAAAACGTGTAGCTAAAATATGCTTCTCTTTTTAAAAAAATTTTATACAAAATAGCCACATCACACTAATTCTGTATGTGAAGTAAAACACTGTTAAAAAAAATCCCATCCAGCTAACAGCTTACTTTCAGGAGAACACATTCTTTAAAACAACTTCGAAACAACTCCAATAAAATAAAGAAAAATTAATTACTCATAAAATAAAGTACATATAGGATGACCCTAAGAATTGGCTTCAAAATGCAGTTAAATTACAACAGTGTCTTTGGTCAAAGGTACTTCAGATCTACTACAAGACAAACCTTCTATTGGAGAGATTTCCTGCCTACAAAAATCATCTACAACAACTCATTAAGAAAGACTTGCAAAGACATTTAATTTCCTTTTGGTGATCAATCAAGTAATTTAAATTGAATTTAATAGAAGAGTGATGAGAAAAGTTGAAATATTAATATTTCAGCATTTGTTATCACTACAAGTAGATAGATAGATAGATAGATAGATAGATAGATAGATAGATAGATAGATAGATAGATAGATAGATAGATAGAT
>JAUZNJ010007844.1:0-43940 GCA_034780135.1 Jordanella pulchra
ATATATTAAAAGGTATTAATTACAAATGTTTCCATCAAAATATACAGATAACTGCAGCTATCCTGCATCTGCAAATCGAAGTGGGATAGATGGTTACGACCAAGAGTCACATTATAATTAAACCTGTGACGAGTCCTCCTGCTGTTTTTCCCTTCTGTCTCAAAAAATATGTTGTTTTGTTGTGGAACATTACATTTAAACTTTACACCGGATTGTGGTATATTGTTGTAAAATTGTCGAGAACAGGAAATGTTGAGTTTTGGAGGCAAGATTGGAGGAAACTGGACTAATGTTCATTTTGTGAATCATCATTTAAGCGCTTTTGCTTAGAGATGGAAGCGAGATATTAAAAGAGCTGAGGCTTTAAAATATTTCTCATCTGTCTCTTGCTAATTTCCACAGTTTCATAAATATACACCAACTATTCACTCGACCCCGTATCAGAAAACTTCACCTCAGCTCCAAGGGTACCGGATCCTATCGACCTCCTCCTGTGAGTTATCTGCAGGTTGGTTTAAACAAAAGCTGAAAACAGTTAAATAGCTTATTCTTAAAAAAAAATATGGATGAGAATGCATTTTAAAGCCTCTATTTATTTAGTTAGTAGTGTAATCTTTGATAAATACCTATAAAGGTTAAGATTTATTTCCTTCGATGTCACCAATTAAAATTACACTATCTTAAGAAAAGGGACAGAAAATAAAAACCTTTTAAGGAAAAAAAGAACATGGTGTTAATGTTCACTTTATAACCTTTCATTTCTTTTATCATGAGCTGACTTTACAAATGACCAGAACAAATGTTTCACTTATTTTGACAGTGAGTTTTTAGTTCAATTTCACCGATCTCTGTAAAGTAAACCCATTCATCTGTGCTGAAGAATGTTACCACATTTGCACGTCGGCTTCAGTCTTTTAATTAAATCTGGAGCCTGCAACACATTTCGCTTCACCTAAAGACACTCATTAAAAATATGGGTTATGAATAACCAACAGAATTGATTTATTACAGACTGTTTCCTGCTACAAAGTCCCCCTCTATTTGCACCTTTAGCGATGGATAAATATGTGAGGCAAAGGCGTGAAATTATTTCGGTTGTCATCAATTTTGTTTACTAGGTAATGAAAGAGGCTGTTATCCTGATTCACATGCTTGTATATGAACGAAAGTGGACTTCATTAGATGGTTTTAGTGGAAATAGGTTGTGAGGAGTGTAAAATTGTGTTAGACACACTGAAGCAACTGTGCATGCGTGTCAGTCGATCGCATTAGACTGAAAAATGTCAATATTACTGACAGGGAACTCTGATGGCCATGGTTTCATGTTAGAGACATTTAAAATTTTCCTCAAGACAGATGACATTTTTGATTTTGAGCAAAATGTCTCGACACTTTCTGGAGCCGCAGTCCTAAATGTTGCTAATGACATTTGGCTCTAATCTCTTGTTGGAGCCCTCTGTGTTTAAAGAAACAGCCTGTGACATATTCAGCGGTTTTTTTTTGTTTTTTTTTTTGTATTGTTTGGTTAGTTCGATAACTGAAGGGGTTGACAAATGTCTTTTCTCCACTCCTTGAAAAATGTCAGTTCTGATCCCTTTAAAATTACAATAGAGGGAAATAAGATGGTCTCCTTGGTGGATGAACTTTTGTTGTTTTACTCTGTTACTTATGATAATTTTACCTATAAATGTTTTATTTTTAATTTTTTTTTAAGTGTCACTCCTCAGATGTGAAATGACAGTCGCTCCATGTCTGTGCCTCATGCTTGAGGTGCAGCTAAAGAAAATCTGTTCTCCTCTAATAATCCCACCATTTTTAATGCTCATATTAGATATACTTGGCATATCTAATCCATTTTAAATTACAAAATGTTGTAATTATCTGAGCAATTAAGCTCACATTTTCAGAAGAAACAATCAGTCAACCTACTAACTGTTCTGATTCTTTTTGTTGTTTTTACCTGTTAATTTTTGTACTTTTAAAACGCCAGGAGATTGATTCATTCCTGTGCTATGATTTATTGTCAATCACAGATAACACATTGTGCAAAGGCAAGGGGACAATTCATCAGAGAGTGCTAATTAAGTCAGAGTGAGTGTAAATTCATTGTTAGACTAAAATATACTTGCATGTATTGCTGACTAGAGCAACGAGGAGGAAACGATCCAATTCTACAGATTGAAATAAAAGAGGAGAACATCAAGCAATCTCTTTAGGATTACTGTTAAGCTTGGTTTAAAATTCTTAATTGTGCTCTGATATGAAAAAACAACTAAGGTGCAAAGCTGGACGTGTAAATTAGGTCCTTGTTTATTGTGTTGAAGATGTTAGATGTCCATATCTGGATGTCTAACTAATGCAGTTTCTGTAGCATCTTCCAGAAAGTAGCATCTCAGAAATGCAACGGCCAGGATAGGTAAGGTTCGGTTTGTCTCTGCTGAGGTAGTTTACTATGAAGGCATTTCTCCTGTTGTCTTTATTATCTTAATTTAAAGCTGTTTTATGTTAGACTGCAGCCTCCTCGGCACGCAGTTCATTTTGACTCATGAGGAAATACTGTGTATTTTTGGGCTATTTGATGGCTGCTATAGTGTTTAGTGACCAGAAGAGATCCTCTGATCCATGGACCTCAATGATTTTAAAGGGCTGTCTACACACTACACTCAGCATCGATTCAGATGGGGGATGGGTCACACTCCTCCTGATGTCCAGAGTCATCGGCCTTGTCTTTGGAATACTCATTAACATATTATTAGCCATGTACCACAGTGACAGCTGACCCTCATCCCTGTATGCCATCTCATTGCCTTTGGAGATGAGCCAATGGTGCCTGTTTCATCTGCGGATTTAATGATGGAATGGATGAGTGTGCTGGGAGGCAGTCACAATCTGTGCACAGAATAGAGATGCTCTGCATCCGGTCCTCAGCAGCTGCAAGAGGAACCATGAGGACCAAGTCGAAGTATTGGAAGGTGATCAGTGACCAGTGAGGGTTGTTTAATCCATCTGCAAGAGAAAAGGACTAAATCTGTTTTCTTGCTAACCAGGATGCCTGGAACGATGTCATGAAAAGCTAAGCTAAAGTAAATGAGGCACAGACTCACATAACTCTTCTGATGTTCCAAATAATTTGTAGGATTTCGACTGCATCTTTAGTTGGCTCAACAGGTCCAAGTAAAATTGGCTGCCAGAAACTGGCTTTGATGTCAAAGAGATTTTTTTTTCCCAACACTTCCCCATTACAAGTGGAAATGCAGCTATAGTATGTAATCTTTCAGATCCATAGTGACTGATTCTTTGTTCCAGGGTCAACATTTTAAAAATCTTTAAGGGAGTGTTTATTCCTTTTTATTTATTTGCATAAAGTGATTTGTGTTCATTCATGATCAAAACTTCTCATTGACTAAATCAAGATGCTGCTTTAAAAACTTGTTTCAAGCCTTCTTCAAACTCATCTGCCTCCATATTAGTGGCTAGATCTGACGTTAGAATCATTTCATTAATTTAAAGCTGTTCAGATAAGGTGTCTGCACTCAATCCTCATAGAGAAACATAGTGGGGGAAGCATCATGTTGTGGGGATACTTTTCTCCAGCATGAAAAACAATACTGATGGGAAAATATTGCAAACCATGTATTTATTCCACAATAATGCATTTTTCTGACACATAAAATCCTGATTAAATAGACTGACTTTTTTGGATGTGAGAAGAGAAACTAAGAAATTATCTTAATTATTCATATTTAAGGTGAGCTCCTGCAGCTCCTGCTTAAAAATGTCTCCTAAAAGAAGAAAATAACATTTCAACGATACATGGAAATTGGAAAAGAGAGAATTTAGGCAGTGGTTAAAAATAAAATAGGTCAGCCAAATTATTCTGTGTAACAAGATAACAGTTTTGCTCTCTGGTTGTCAAACAGAAAGAGATTTTTGAGATAACACCGAAAATTGTCAAACAGCAGCACAGGATTCTGGAGTTAAGATTATAAAATGAAGATATGCCTTGAAAATAAATTCAGCTGCTGGCAAACTAGTGATATGAAACACAGATAATGTTAAGAGAGTCCCAAGTGGACTGTGGAAACATAAACCTTTGTTATGACTAAAATGTCGATGTAAAACTGTCCCTTTATATCAAGCGGTGTGAAAACTGGAAGTTCACACCAAAAATCCAGAGGAGAAAAATCAATTCACATTCATTAGAGAGGGGAGTATCGACCCATCAAGTCTTCGGATGGAGCTGAACTGGAATAAAAACCACGATTCCCATGTCTGCAGGATAGATTATATAAATGCTTGTGTTTCATTTTTGACAAAAATAAATGAGCAAATAATTTCAATTCTTTGGAAAGAGAGAAAAATAACCACTCATTTAATGAGATTTGATTGTCTTTCCATTTACAGATCCAACCAAAGTTTTACATTATGTTACAATCAAACACTTTAATGGATTTTATATGATAGACCCACAACAAAGATAAAATGGAAAGGTGAAAGGATTTATAGAAAATATCATAACCTAAATAAACATCTGAAAAAATATATAAAATGCATTTGTTTCTAGCCCTCCTACTTCCATATATTTGGGACTATATAGCTTATCACGAATGCAGTGAAAGTTTTGTCCATTCCTCCCTGTGAAAAAGCTCAAAAATTAGCATATAAGTAAAAGTTTGTTTGTATTAAACCAACTAAACCAACCCAGGGGAACCAATTGCCTTCCAAAATGACCTTTTTATAAAAAAGGGTCAGATGGCGTGTGATTTAATCTCCGTATGAACGCAGGCGTTCCTTTAAAGGTCTCAGAGGTTTGTTAGAGCGCATTACTAAACAAATGGGATCATGAGGACCAAGGAACACAGGTCAGAAGGAAAGCTGCATAGAGGAAAAGGCAGGTTTAGGAAATAAAACGATACCCCAAGTGAATAATAAAAAGAAAAATGGCAGAACATCAAAAGACACAACTGATATGACCTGAACTGATGGGCTGGGCAGGACAGCATTAAGGAGAGTGTGATGCCTCTAGAGGAGCTGCAGGGATCCCTGGCTCAGGTGGGAGAATCTGCGAACAGGATACTCAGAAAAGTCTGCAAATTAGACTTTTCCAAAAGGATGGACAGAAGAAAGTGGTTTGAAGTCCTGTCAGACAAAAGCCATGTAGAGGAACAATAAACAGGTTGACAATTTGCTGTGATAGGAAAAGATATATTTAAAAGAGGTGAGGGGACAAGATGAGAGGAGTAGTGCCTCGTGACTTATATTTTTAAATGACCAAAATACATTTTAATTCCCTTCATCTTATCTACAATTACCCAAACTTGAGCTCATTCTTAAAAACTTCCTTTGATAATCCACACAACTGAAGATCTCCTTTCATCTTCCTTTTAAGCTGCACACAGGGCAGTGGTATTTCTTCAGAGTATTTCCTGCCCAGTTCTTGTTTACAAGCACACTAAACATTTGTTCCCATTCAGGCACAGTTAGCCAAGCAACAAATTAGCAGCAACCGCTGGAACAAGGTTCTCCGAGGACATTCATTAAAGTTTACAAAGCAGGCTTAGTTGCTTTTAGCCCCTCGCCGGTGAAGCAAATGATAAAATACTGCCACTGTTAGAAATTTGCCCCCAAATAAGTCCTAATGGAATTACCAAAGGGTTTTGGAAGAGTAGAAATCGTTTCTTTCTTGCCGTTTGATAACTCTATAAAGTCATTATCTTGAAACCAAATACATTTTATCCCGGGTGTTTGATGGCTTTGTTTATTATTAAATCAAATTGACACATTAATAAAGAGACATGAACATTGCTCCTTTACTCTACCGCAGGACAATTAGCCGTCTTCAGTTTCTTTCTGAAAACAGACGTTTTCGTTTCTCTGCAGGTTTGTTAGGGACCAGGCTAATTCAATAAACTTGCTTTAATGAAAAGCTCTGCGAAAACATTATCAAAGACTGAATGGGTTCGTCTAAAGCGGTTCCCCGGATACACTTTTCGATTTTCTGCTCTTACAGAGTGAGACGCCAAGATTAAAAGGTCCTCAAGTGTGTATGAGACTCTCGGTTTGCCCCGAAATTTCTCCCAACCCTAAACTCTCTTAAGGTGCCTTTCCATTGTGCTCATCTCCTCTCTGTCAGATACGTGACTCTGACTGACAGCTGTACTCATGTGGGAGACAAGCTACACACCTATCTATCAAAAAATGGTCTACAGGCACTTGGAGGGCTTAGAAAAACTTTCCACACCACTCGCACTCCTCCAGGTATTGTGAGATTATGACTCTAAATGTGATTTTTTAATTTGATTTATTACTATCTTGTGAAAATCATTAATATATTATTTATTAGTGAACAAACAGCACGTTAAAAACCAGGGGTCACAGTGAAAAGCAAAGGAAATACTTTTTTCCACCCGATTTCTTTCAACTATTACTAAAATTGATTTCCTGTTAGTCTAAAAAAAAATCCTATTACATATGTTGACTTTTCCTTCCTGAGTGTCATAAAATTACTTCTGATACTTTGTTTTTCTATCAACCTGCCTGCTGCAGCATAGCTTTCAGCCTCTGATAAGACATAACTAACATGGGAGCCCAAGGAAGAAAAATCAAACATTTCTAAGCTGTCAAAAATAAATAACCTCAGTCAGAGTTTTACATTTTTTAAATATCATAAACGGCAATCATATCATTTAGTTAAGAAAAAATGTAAAGATGCATAAGTGGAGGAATCAAAAGATATTTAGAGATGTATCCTTTTGTCAGATTTCTTTTCTTTTTTATTCGAATTCTCTTACCACTGAAATTATGACAGACTGGTTGTAATAATGTAAAAAGAAAGTCAGCACCACATCGGAAATAACTAAAATAATTTAGCACTTAACGAAGCAGAACTCCTGTTTTAAGACATGTTTGCAGCTCAGTAGGTAAAAAACTAATTTAACTATAAAAAAAAAACAATACAGGAAGATTTCATTCAGGTCTATTTTCTTAGCAGTACTACATTTATCCACCACTTCATGACGTGCAGCTGTTTAACCAGCTGTTGAACATGGCAGCAGCTACATGCATTGTAGATGTTATGAGGATAAAATGTCTAGATACTGAGAGGATAATCTAAACAGCATCAGAAGGGAGAAAATAAGAGGATGATTAATGGATGTCTAATCTTTACCAAACAAAACCTATATTTTACTCTACTTTTAAAGTAACAGAGCTTTATCATAAAGTTTATTAATTTATGATTTGATTGACTAAATGAAACCTATCATGTAGATCAATTATACACAGACTGATGTTCTTAAGCCTGTCTTTCTATTAAATTACACATTTTTTCTGCTTATGGCTAAAGAAAAAAAAAACATTTTGGACTAGAAAATGACAACAGACCAATAAATAGAGTGTTTTTAATTCTAAAAATGTGATCCTAATAATGAGTGTGTTAAATACCTAGAACTTAAAGCTTGTTATTTTCAAAATGTACCAACAAATGAGTCACATTAGAACGGATATTTCAATTTGTTGAATGCAATCTGCTGCTGTCAAAAACGTGAGCTCAGTGTGCAAAGGTGCTCACCATAAAGACCACAGTATTCAGGCAGTAACACCTGTAAAAATGTTTAGAGTAGTGAAATGCTCACGGTGTGCTTATTATCAAAGTTCAGACTTGGATGTTTTGATAATTTAGAATTGAAAGCTGTCAGAGGAATTAAAAATTTTTGGCTAAACTAAGATACTGTGTAAAATTGTACAATATTGTTGGTGTCAACCTTCTATATTGCCGCATTTTTGCACTGTGAACATGGCTAGACTTTTATATATATACATATATATATATATATATATATATATAATGCATCTACATGAGAGCAGACTTGTATTTTGCACCACTGTTATTATTTTGCACTGGGGTTATCTGTGCACAGTTAACTTCCTATGACTGCTGCACATTATTTCAATGATTGTATTGCACTGCTATTCTCTTCTATTGCAAACTTATTATATTGTCGAAAGCTGTATGCAACAACATTTCGTTTTGGCTGCACCTTGTGCATACTCAATGACAATAAAGTTTGTCTAAGTCTATATTACTCTATTTTAGATTAAAGTCATTAGATTTTGAAAAAAAAATAAAGCAATTTAAAGAATTTAAAGAAAATGTTGGGGATTACAGATGCCTTAGAGCTGAGTGGGACTCATTGAAATGTTCAAAATAAAACAAAAATATATATTTTTTTCTAAATTCAAGCTAAATATGAGAAGAAAGGCTTCTATAGGAGAAGGACAGACCTTAATTTAACTCTGTAGTCGACCCTCTCATGGTAAAGTTAGAGGAACCTGCTATAAGCTACTGTTCTACTGACTATATAACACATAATAAAGTAATTCTGAACTCTAGCAATTAACTGTTGCATTGAAAAGTTTGACTTGCTGGTATTTGCATTTAAAAGAACTCTGGTGATCAAAGATGTTCGCATGCTTCAGATGACGCCTGATAAAAAGCCTCTACCACTCATACAAATCCTCTGTGACCTACGATCAGTCTGCGCTCCGGCTGATCATCTCCTCTCTTTCATGCACGCCCATTAAAATCAACTTCTCCTAAAAAAAAAAAACTCACGTGTTCAAGTAACCTCCCACACACATATAGATTCAGATTTAGTTTTGGTAACCACTACACACAGTAAACAATACTAATAAGCTCTGCCATCTATTGTTCTCAGCTAAGTGGATGTGAATAAGCATGAATGAAGCTTTTGTGCACAAGGAAGAGCTAAGAGCCCTTTAAGGTCACTGGCGGCGATTTTGACAGGACTAGTCCATTGGATTTGGAAGAGAGGCCGACACACAGGAGCATGGAGGGCATGGCCTTTTATCTGGTGGGGTGGTGTTCTGGCTGACATAGAAAGGTTACCATAGGGCTTAAACTTTTATCAAGTTACAGCCACAAACAGTGATTTCTTAATGTATTAGTGGCCTTTTATAAGATGCATGCATAATTGTAAAGTGGAAAAATGTAAAACCCTTTTAAACAAACATTTCACTGATCATAAATTGGTGCATCACGGAAATGTTCACAATCACTCACCAGTTAACAACGGTTACTGCAGCTCTATAAATCTGTTTTTCTAGGAGAGCAGGAAGAAGGAGTCCATGAAGTGTCCCATTTTAGTTTAACCACAGGCCTTGTATGGGACACAGTAAACATGGAGGAAGAAGGTGCTCTAGTCACAGGGAACCAATAACGACACTTTTTTTGTTTGCTTGTAAAATGACGAGAAAAGAGGGACGTTTGAAAAGCACAATATTTGAACATTAAACAAGGTAATGGCAGCATCATACTGTGGTTTTGCTTTTTAATATTGTTTTTATTAATGATCATATAGGTCTAGATATATTAAAAATATATAATAGTTCACATGGGAGCAGAAAAACTATAAGGGATTGATTTTAATCAAAGCATATTGATGTTTATAACATAATGAATCCAACTGAGAATCTGTGGGAAAACTTGAAAGTTGTGGTTTATAGATTAAAAGCATCCTGTATGACTGATCCTCAGCTATTTTCACATAAAGAAAGAATCCCTTCGTTAGATGCGTCAACATGGGATCTTAGTGTGCGAGAGAGAAAGAAAACTATATTTAAGAACTAATTTATTTACATAGTAGGGATCCATAAATACATTTACCTGAAATAAACACATTCATAAATGAATGTTCTGATTTTTTTAATTAACAGAATAACTTTATAATTTAAGATGTTTTGAAAAACATCCACTTCATGTTTTCTTTTTTTATATCTATGTTCCAACATTGCTATTAACATACACAATCTGTATTTTCTCCATTATTTTTATTATTGTTTTCTAGATGCCAACTTTGCTTGAATGACATAAAAATTCAATAATCGTTCTTTTTTATTCCTTTTTCCATGTGAAATAAATAACAAAAATGACTGTTTTGTGAAACATTCTCCAAATAAGAAGGAATGAGGCAAAGAAGAATGAAAGCGGAAAGGAGGAAAACAGTAAATAGAAAATTATTAATAAAAAGGGGAAGAAGGAAGGTAAAAAAAAAATAAAAAAAGGAAAAAAGCCACTGAAGATCAAAGGGATGAAGAGAGGAAAAAAAAGTCAGAATGAAACAAAGGACAGAAGGAAAGCCTGATGCCGTCATCGTCCCTTTAAATGAAAGGTCAACTAAGCAGCAGCTGGACCTTTTTCTTTTTAGAGCAAATCTGCCCCAAACATCATGAGACACGTAGACCCATCAAAGACACAAAAACTGAAAAAGAAAAAAACAGAACAAGAGAAATGATCCAATGTTTAAAAACATCTTCAAAAGGTCTTCAGACAGACTGACAAAATACTCATCAAGAAAAAACGTCTCGCTGTTTGAGAGCAACATTTATAAAAATGAGGAATGACTATGAACTTTTCCACAGTACAGTACACATGCACATGAATTAACCAATGAAAAGCCAGTAAAAGCCAAGAGGACTGATATGCCACTTTCAAATCATCACTGGAGGGGAAGCAAAGTCCTGCTGATCAGAGCAGGAATTTAAAGTCTCTTTCATAAATATGAGCAGGGAAAAAGGAAAACCAAGGCATTGTTTTTGTGCAGCAAGAAATGTTAACTCAAACAACATTATAGTAAACAAGAGGTCACCTGTGTGAGCTGGGCTGTAGAGAAAACAAATGTATTCTAACAGGAGCTATAAGAACATTATAAAAACACTGAGACATCACATTCATAGGCCCCTCATAGATCAGTGTGGGCAACCACATCAGGAGTTTTCCCGAAGGCTAGCAGCTACATCGGAAATCACCCTAATTAGTCTGACAGCCCTGCTGGAGGCTGAACAAAACATCACGACCACTTAAAGTTTATGCTCATACATGATGATGGAAAGCCTGAGCAGATTTATTTAATCTACTGTGGCAGAGACATTTAAAAGACTGACAGTGATCATTTATACACAACAACCACATCCAGTGTTAGTGTATTTATTTGTCCTCCTTCCTCCAACAACAACAATCATTGCGTACAGACGTTTTTAACTATAGTGCACTTCAATTTTAACATAACTTGATCATCATTAAACGTTTCAGATTTGATACAGAGAAGTCACACAAGATGTGGTAACATCACCAACAAATAAACGGCCATTTAAAAACTGAAAAAAAGAAGGCATGAAATAAATACAGCAATGTTCAAAAAAGTGATATTTACAAGATTTTCTTTACTGAAATAGCTGCACACAAGATATACTGAAGCTATAACAAAACCTTGAACTTCATTTATTTACCTTTTTTTTTTTTTCCCCAGAACGGTAATATGAAAAATAGAAAACCCTTCAGCTGGTCGGTTCTTTTGTTGAGGGAAATGTTCTTTCCAAGGTTACTTTAATCACGTTTTACTGATTTTAAAGAGGTAAAGATGGAAAAAATTTGGGATTATCAACCTAGAGCCCCTTTAAACAGAAAGGATCTTCTGTTTTCTAATGTCACCCAAACCATCAAAGATTTTTTTACTGGTCATAAGGTCTAACTTGTGTAACTGGGAATTTAATTTGCTCATACAGAAAAAGCTAAATTTGTTTCACAGGATTTGGATGATATTAGTACATTCTTTCAAGGTAGATGTCCCTAGATAAGAAAAACACTGTAAAAATAAGTTAAAAATAAGAGCCAGTGCCAGGTTTAAGCTTACCATGGAAGTAGGAAGAATTAAAAAAACAAATTGTATTATGAAATGTTAATCCTTTATCAGAACAATCAGTAAATGTTAGAAATCACATTAAAATTTGACGCATTTGCATGTTAAATATGGAAATCTACTGTTGTGTGTCTACAGACTCTCTATAATCAGTTCTTAGATAATCGAATCCGTTATTTTGATATTCTACGCAAGTTTTGACATTTTCCAGGTAAAACTTTCCTTAAATGTCAGTTTTTGCCACAAAGATGAGCAAAACATCCTATTTAAAGCTAACAATAATTTACAGCTTGATACTTTTAACACTAAGCCTTATATGAACCCTAATCTAGGTCAAAATGGTAAATCTGACCGTCTGTTGTGGCTGTTGCTTTAATCCATTTTGATCCAGTGTAACAAAATATAATCTGAAGGCAGGATCATTTAGGTGGGTTATGTTGCTGCTATAGTTTGAATAAATAACAAGTTTTAGCTGCTCAAAAGGGCAATAATCCAAACTTTTTTCCAGGAGCAAATGCAGCACAACAATCTTCAGTGTTGATACCGTGACTGAAGGAAGCAGACTCAAGAGTAAGACATTTTTCCATACTAATAATATGTCTAAAAATGAAGTCAGAGGAATCATTCAGATATAGAAAGCTATCCTCTATAAGATGTTGGGAAATTGATGAAAGTCTCAAGAGAGTAAAACCTAAATCATAAATCTTTACCATATTACAAAAAAAAATGCTCAGAAATCTTGGGAATTAAGGTTAGGATCAATATTATTTAAGAATATATGCAGAAATTGCTGTTTTAGTAATGCTAGCTGCACTAACTACTAATAGATTTCAAAGAGTTTAAAATGAGAACAGTTTAGTTTAGTTTGAGGATATGGGATTTTTCTTTAGCTGGGATTGTTCCTTACATGAAAAAGATAAATCTGAATCAGTCATACTCTTTATTGGGGAGCGGAAAATCAGCCACAAAACTCTGCACCTCTAAATTGAATTATTATTCATTTTAAGAACAAGTCAGATCAAACAAACCAGGCTTTGCTGCTCAGTAAAGAGGCCAGAAACAGATGAAGTCCATGAAAAAAAACAAAAAACATTCTTTAGAAAGAACAGACCAACATACGCAGCTGGTTCAAATACCTCCCCCCACACTACGGTAATCTATATCATTTTAAGAATCATCATCTTTATATTAGACTGATCTAAAGTGTGGACAAAACAAAAACAAAACAAAAGTGATTCCAGTAGGGCCAGAGAAACAACGCCCTGAAGCCAAACATTATACAGCGAGCAAAGAGTTCGGGTTGGAAGAGTGAGTCATTAAGGTGAGGGATAATAATGCACTCTCGCTCCAGGAGTGAACACATTCAGACAGAGCGGTGCAACATTATCAAATCAATGTCTTCTTCCATCATAAAGAAGTAAAGTCAGATATTTAGTTCTTGGATCCTTTAGAAGTTTAGACTAAAAGAAGGTTATTAAAGTGAGAGTAGATATCTTATAATCGATCTGAGTGTAGAAAAACTGCAGCGTCTTTAACGTTTCTACCGACCAGCTTGTCATGGAGCGTGTTTATAACCACATAAGGACAACAGCAAAGTGTATTATTAACAAGCTGACAAATACATTTTAGATATGCGTCTTCGGTTGTGGAGCTACAGTAAAATACATCCTTCCTAGTTTATCCTTTAAAGGGAAACATTCAGCTGTAAGTTTTCTCTTGTATTTATTTCTAGGGTTCACTGACGACTCTATCTCTTGGGTCGGTCGATGTCATCAATGGCAGCTAGAAGTTTCTGCCGAGCCTTTTTGTTTATGTGTGAACCCAGACACACATTAACCAGGTTGGCCAGCTGCTTCATGGAGTACTCCTGCATAGAAACGCACACAAAATAGACACTAAGAAAAGGAAGGATTAGGAAAAAGAATTCATTCAGTTCACATCGTTAAATCGATTTACCCTGTGATTTTTGATAAACTGCTCCATATCGTTCTCAGTCAGGTAGTAGGCCTTGATGTAGGTTTCCACAAACTCCTTGTCAGGGATGGGTCGCAGGTCCGTCAGTTTCTCCAGCTTCATCAGGAACTGCTGAAAGTCCAGCTGCATCAAGGCTCGGCCCTCGTTGCTGCACTTCTTCACGTTAGCGTAGCTGCAGCAGAGGGTAAAGATAGAGAACAAATGATAGCATTTGTTTTACGTAAGTCATCACAGCGATGGGTCATAGGAGTCTGGCTGAGAGGCTGTTGTTTCTGGTTTCTATTTTTCATGCCTCTATGCTTAAATCAAGTACTGTCATATTCAACGAGATGAGTGGACAGACTGATTTTCTGCAGATTGTAGTGGTACTACAAGAATCTGTTCAATGTCAGAATACAGTAAAGGGCCACCCTCTGCAGACTGCTGCTGTGGCTGCATTTCCAGAGAGCTGAATTCAACGTGCTGCTGGTTAGTGCTTACAATAGAAATGTACAGTTTATCAGTTTCATTATCAGGCTGGCAAAAGAAGCCTCTTTACTGTAGAAGTGGTGGCAGAAAGGCTGAAGTTACAATGAAGACCCCTACAGCGAAAAAAGAAACCCGAACAAAAGCAGTTTAAATGCACTTAAACTGAACAAATCTAATGAACTCCAGAGGAAAACAGACAAAGCTGTAAAACATGAGGCCCAATCCCATTTCTCTCCTTCCAAAGCTCCTCTCTGCACAGTAGAACTGGATTTTCTGTGCGAAGGATTCTTCCACATCGCATTAGTGTTCATATGATAATAATAAACGTTCAAACGTTTAGCGTATCTTAGTTGCAGGCTTTAGACAGGATCATTTATTTTCATGTTACAGTGAGTGAGCTGAGTAGGTTGGAGGCTTGGGACCCACATGTGTTTCACTCCCTTGTGTTTGTGTTTCATGGCAGGAGCTGTTCTCCAAGTCCACAGTACATTAACGACGACACACAGACATGCCCGCTCGCGGTCTCCTCCTTTTCTCCTTTCTTTTCTCATTTTCAGCATTGCCTCGTCCATTTCATCACCCCTCCCTGTTATCTTCTCCCTCTCTTCCTTCCTTTATTCCCTTTTCTCAGGCTGGCCAGAATTTGCTGTGGAGTGTTTGAGCTCCAACATAAAATGCTAACAGAGCCATTTTTGTGCAGACATGAGCCCTTGACAGAGAAAATTAAATAAGAGAGCAAGGGAGGTAGAGCACAAACAAACAAGTATGACTGCTCTATCTTGACAAGGGTTGGGGGCGTGTGGGTTTTGTGTGTGTGTTTCTGTGGATTTAAGCTGGTCAAAGAGGAGTACTGGGGGAAAAGCAGGAAGGCGACATAAGTCTCAGTCGTAAAGGCACATTTATTCACCAGAGTGAGTTCAAAAATGTCTCTCGCAAAATGAAAGGAAAAGTGTTTAGCAAATATCCAGGGAGGTAAACATGTTTCCCCTTCTCGGTGGGTAAGGGCATGCCTACCACCTACGCTCAATATTCTGTGTTTGCCCTCTGCTTGAGAACACTTGAGCAGCACTAAACTATTTAGGTGATTTTCTTTTTTTTTTCCAACCTCAAACATACTGTGCATCTGCAAACCCACCCACACAGTCAGTCTAACGTGTTTAAGAAGGAACCCCACGATGCTTTCAGAGACCAACATGCACATCCTTTCTATTTCCCACAAAACAAACAACAAAAATAAATGCAAAACCTCAAGATAGCTGTTAGCAGTTAACTCATCTCAATGTCACCATCCAGGTAGAAATACTCATCACACCTACCGTCTAAAAGGCCCGCACGCCAGACAGGCTAGTATTAACAAATGATCAGAAATTTAAATCTGCAAAACAACCCTGATATGTTCTGTCTGCTATCGCATTATGTTTTTATCACTTTCAGAGGGGAAAAGTGGTGAAATGCATTACAAGGGATGTGTCAAGAGCATGATGTCGTTTAGTGAGCACGGCGCTGAGGTCGCTCTCCGATGGGAGAATAGTGAGGCTCAAGAGATGCAGATATAGAATAGGAAACAGTGATGGTTTCTACAGTTTGACTCTACTTGAGGTTTATAATTATATGTATGTTAAACTAGAGGACTGTTATTTCTATTAAATGACCAATGAATCTCAGTCCCTCACAATGGTTTTTGAGTTCGAGATGTAAAAGATTGTTTGAATTCTTAAGGTTTGCAGGCATTAGTTCATGCCTGGTTGAGATCTACTTACTGACTGGACCCCTGAAAAACATCCATATTTTCCTGTTCTGCCAATTATTAGAAAAATTAAGTCTGTTTGTGAAAAATGTTGTGTTAATGACCCGATTTTTGTCTTTTTTTTATATACCATTTCACTTCAGCATACTTTGGCATGTGGAGTAGGTAATGGCTATATAATACACATCACAGATCCTGTAGAGTCAAAACAGGCCCATATATTTCAGCCACACCATGCTGGACAGCATGTATGAGATGCCAAACAAGTCGTATGGATGAACATCCATTTAGAAAACAGTGCAAAACAGCAATAGTTGCTTGTTTTCAGATCACTGCTAATATCTTTCCTCTTTGCCATCAAGCTAATAAACATTTGTTTGCTTTGTCAACACTTCATTAACATCACCAGGCTACGTCTTTCTCTCATCTCATCATTTAGGCTTATAGGACACTGTTCTATATCCATCATAAGACCTTGGTTGCTTCCTTTCTTTTAGTGTTTACTGTCTGTTGAGGCAGCGAGGGTAAGTGGACCAGATCAGGAACAACCGAAGGGTCTTTTCCATTTTTTTTTTACGCATTTCTTCAGCAATGTTTACTGTTTCCCTTTTTCTCCACATGGCAGAGGATTGATGATAATGGCTTTAGAAAAAATAGGATGAAAAAAAAAATGCTCCTTTTTTTGTATCTGAAGGCAAGAGATGTGTCATTTTGAGCCACATTATCTTTTAATGTCTCCAAAAAATAAGAGTCTGGGCACTTAAATTATTAATGTGTACTCCTTCAAATATTTAATCTTACTTCAGTGTCTAATACTTTAATAAGGTGCTTCTTTCTCAGATGTATGTAAGATCACATGGTCTCAATAAGTATGCTACAAAAGCATAAAGGTAATCAAGAAAATAGGATTTCTAAAAGAAATCAACTCCTGCTGCAGTCTGCACCTTGTGACCCTTTCCTCCAACTCTTACAGTTAACGTGTTTTTCTTCATAATCCTTCCACAGCTGTTGTCATTTACTTTGGCGCATTAATCAAGCTCACATTTTTCCTTTCACTTAACTTTCTCCTAATATCTCCTAATTGAGCAAACTGTGTCCAGCCAGCATCTTTAACGAATGAATTTTGTTGCTTTTCCTTTTGACCATTTTGTTATATTTCTGTGTTAAAAGTTTTTTATAGTTTCAACTGAACTGAAATCTGGATTTATTTTCACAGTATGCCATTATTTAACTTTCACAGAACAATAATTATAATATGTAAAGCTCGGCATCCATTACATCTGAGTTTTTATTTTTAAATTTAATTTTACCAGTAAATACTGGTGTGCTAAAACATTTAGCCCTGTTTTTGCTCTTACAAGTCAAACACCTTTACTGACAACAACAAAAAATGAAACCCCAAAGAAGTAATGAGCTTCTGGGAAAATCTACTAAGTAAAAGGATAGAAAGAAAAATTTGTTGTTTTTTTCCCACTTCAAGCTTGCAACATAATGTCACCAAAAATGTTCAGACCTCAAAATGTTTCCAGAACCAGATCTGAGGCGCTTTCAGACTTTCTTACCCTTCAACCAGAGTCCTGTTCGCCAGGCGGATGCAGTGCTCCCAGAGAACGTTGGACACGGGCAAAGGAATACGCACATGTCTGGAAACATCTCCGAGCCTCTTGTTAAACTGTTCAAACTCCTAAGAAGTTAGAGAAGGCAGCATATGAGAACAGAAAATACCCCCAAAAAACAAACAAACAGAAGAGTTTTTCGTATTTTTTATCAGGCAGTCTGGGGTTCCACAACGAAACATAAATCAAATTGAAACACAGTTAGTTTTTGCAACACAGTCAACATCAGTTTAGTAAAATACGATAAACCATTCACTCAAAAACAAGTAACTTCATAGCTAACTGCAGAAAGTGGGACCTCAGTACGTTGGGTTTTCTGATGAATTGTTGAACTAACGCACAACAAACGGCTTTTATCTGCCTTGTGGTCTTATTTGTACCTTTTGGTTTAAAAAATTAATCGAAGCTGCAAGCTACCTATTAAATATGTGCTATTGAAACTGTTGTTGATCTGTTTTCATACATATATTGTGTAAGAGCAAGTTTTTCAAATTACTGTGTAAGAATAAAAAAATAATCTAACCAAGGTACTCAACTAATATGAACCCATACACACCATGGTTTGGTTAGCGGCCTTGAAGTCCACTGAATTTCTATTTTTTTTTTTATTGAATGACTAAAAACCAGTGACTAACAGCTCAGTGTGTCCCATTCCCACCTGTTGCTGCACACTGGCGGTCAGCTGGCTGAAAAAAAACCCAACACTTGCTTCAAAGTTTGGTAAGTTTTTAATTTTTTTCTCAGTAGTGGCAATCAGTCTTTGAAAATAAAAGAAGCCACCCTTCACTCTTAACAAAGCAATGCTATTCTAAAAGCTAACAAGCTACACTTATGCCTGTTTGGCAGCCAACTGCAGCTTGGCTACCTCAATATGCACCCTGACTTAAATATTTGCTAAAATAAGGCTACTATACCCATGTTATTTTATATAATAAAATATTACAATTTTTGCTCAATGTAACAACAGCATCCACATTTATTTGCTACACAATAATTAATAGAGGGTAGTGAAAAGATTGGATGATATTGGATGATATATTTAAAGGACTAAACACCACATTTATTATCATCATAATGGTGACTTTTGAAACTTATCTTAAACTAATAACTACACTGTGCTTTAAATGCACTTCCTAAAAGATGTACTTTGAGTGAACTTTTGTTCCTTATTAGTGTAACACCATATAGACAAGGCCAAATCACCCAGTTCAAGCATCCCATTAATAGCAAGCGTTTTTAATGTTTTGGCAAAAACCGTCAAGAGAAACTATCCCAGAGGACGAAGCAGATTGCAAAATATAAATTGGTAGTGTTGTTTTGGTCACAAGAGGCCATAGGCTGCATTATGTGTGTTATGTTTTGATGTTTCTTGGTTTGCAGCCATAAAAACTCCCATAGATGGAGTTTGTCTTATGCATTTGCTGCTTGCTAAAATGTTAAATTATGGATGACAAACACTTGTGACACTGCTTTTCTTTTTATAGAAGCAAACGTGGTGAATATGAAGAAGATGCATAGATAAGACAGGTGCTTCTCAGGAAAGGCCGTTTCTACTGGCTGTTTTCTGATGTGTCTTACAGTTTTAATTCAAGTCCTATTTTTCTTGAATGAGAAATGAACCAAGAATTGTTAAGCAAAGATCTATTTTTTACTGAAAGAATTGGATGTCATTCATTCACAAATAGTCTCATAATGACTTCTGGTTTAAGCATTTTGTCACAGAAGTCATTCAGAGCCTTCTTGCTTTCCTATGCCACTTTATATGCAAATCATAGTGGAATGACAGCGATCAACCTGAGTTCATGAATAAAATATGCCCATGTGTTTGTGTGCGAGTGCAATGCAGCAAAATAGAGCACACTCTTTTCTTTTTTTTTTTTCAATCAGTGCACCATAACTCAGCCCGTATGCATTAGGGTTGTCTGACAGGTTGACGGCGCGTGGTATTAGCACCTGATGGGGGAAAAAATACATGCTAGATGTAATGTACTTCATGTTGCCCATCAGCTGTACTAGGCCAACCTGTTTAGGTACTTAAGACACAGCATATGGTAATATTTCTTACAGAGATTTTTTTTCAAAATAATCAAACTCAGTTAAGTTAGACTCAAAAGAACTTCATGTAACTTCACATCCATGGAGACATGGGTGTTTGGTAGCGGTCTTTTATATTAAAGTTAATATTAGCATATATAATCCACAAATAAGCGGCTTTCTGTTAAGTGTATTATTATAGCAATAGCAAGATTTTTACTTTTTAGAAATCATTATGCCACACCTTTAATTTTTTTTGGAACCGGTTTTGGGAATATGTGTGTGTTTAATGACTCTTTGTTTCCTTGAAGCTAAAACTCAACAATACAGGGTGGGAGAGCCTAAAGAGATGGATTACATCAGGTGGGCAATTTTTTATTAGCTGAGAACTAGTTTGACGTTGACGACTTAATGACGAGGATTCATATCACAGGGGACAGAGGACACGGTGGAGGTCTCACTGGAAAGTTTAGTTTTTTAAAATGTAAAAAGTTGTGAATTTGACTCCAGTTTAGTTCTTCACCAGATGTTGATTTGCAAGACACTTAATCTTAGGCTGTCTACTGATTAGTGTATGAATAGTATGTATAATATACTGATGTTGTAAAAGCAGATTTTTTATTAATGAGCTTTATCTTGCAAAGCAAACATTCTGGGGCATAAATGGTGCAACAATCTAAACTAAAAGTCATTTAATTTGATTAATCTAGGAGTTTTCTAGTCTTTGATCCGAGTCCTAGAGCAGTAAAAGTTAGTGAAAAAAACAGCCAATAAAGACCATTTTTAACAGTGAGCTTGAAAACTTTTACAAGTCAGTCTTATCCACAGTTCTAGGGAAACCTACACGTTTCATAACAATGTGACCAAATTTAAAAAAAAAAAAAAACAAGGAGTACAGTTGAGTTTCTTAAAAATGCTCCAGTGCCAATTCTTTTTTACATTCCTTTGACATCGGTATGTTTGTAAAGGAAGATAAGACATTCTAATGAAATTTAAATCATCAAAATATAAGCATTTCTTCATATAAACAGATCAGAATTTCGGATAAAACCTATTTCATAAACCCCGTTTCTTTAGTACTGTCTATGGTTTCATTTAGGCTGCACTAACAGCGAGCAAAATCACAATCTAATCATTTTTCATCCTTTATAATGAAGCTCACAATAAAATAGAGACTGTGTTGGTCGCTGCAGCTTCTTCTCTCTGTCTGATGTGACATTTTCTCCATAATATCTTACAAATAACCAGCAAATGTTTCTGTGTAAGGAAGGGCTATGAAGAGAGAAGCTGAAAACGTATTTTATAAATAATATCACATTCAAGGTAAAGTGCTGTGTTTCTAAAGCCAGGGAAAAGCTTTTCATTTAGATATTATTAACTAGTAACTATTAACTGTACCTACCAGGTAAAGTCAGCATCGCAAAGAGAATTAACTGAACTTCATTTAAGACTATAGTTGAACGTGTCGAATCAAATGTATATTTGAAAATACCTGACGCAACTATGCACCTTTAAGGTTATGTGCTGTCAGAGCATTTTAGCAGGTTTCTTTGCTTAGTCAACTTTGTGTTGGAGCAGCAGTTTTAGGCCAACAAGCAGAAACGTCTGTGTGGACAAAAGATCCATTTCTGTCAGCAAAATCGGAAAGCATAGGCTGATGTGTCTTTGAATATCATTAGTTTAGCAGGACTTTATTAGTTATAATATTATTATAAACAATTATAATATCATGATAGAACATGTAAAACTGAAAGAAGTAAAGTATTAATAGATACAAAGTTTATATAACAAATATGGCACTAATTTGTCTAATTAGAATGCACTGATTCTGACTTATTTGAGGTCATAACTAATAAAACCCCTGATTGTAACATCCTGAGGATTCACTATTATTTAAAAATCTACAGTGTACAAAGACAACAGATTTTATATAAAAAACTACTATAAAATCTTCAACTTCATCACTTTGTGGGTTGTTCAGTCAGCTTTTTGAGGCACCACAGAATTAGAATCTGTGTAAAACAGGGAAAATGCTGATACCAAGACCAAGCTTTGAGTCAATACTGTTTTTAATTGACCTTAAAGTAAATGGAAGGCATTCAGGATATTTCACTTCATTTATAGTGAGCCTTTCAGCATTTTGAGTCAAGTGAATCAAAAAAATCAACACAAGAAACACTTGACAATAAGAAGCCAGTAAAAAAGGATCCAGCAGCCCTTCCCTGTATTCATGTATAGCTTTGTCAATAATGAAAGCCCTGGTAACTGTTTTATTGGAGTCATAAAGTCACCATAAGTGTGTTTCTTTACCCAGGTTGGTCATATATATCCCATTACGATGCTTCAACTTAGATTCTCTCCATAAACTACAAGCTTTCAACTCATCATACTTGACATTTACAGTAACCTTTTCATTTTACAACCAGTGTTACCTTCAGTAGAACATCCACGTATACATTGTGCTGTGACATTATCTCCTTGATATCCCATTTAACTCCAGCCATCATGAGCAGCATTTGTTCGTAGTCTATAGCCTTGGCCGCCACTATCCAGTATATTGGTTTTCGTAGTTCGCTGGCTGTGGACACAGTCTGCAAGTAGAAAGAGGAAAAGCAAATGTCCAAAGGTTGTTTTGTTGCATTAGATATATTAAATGTTAATGGTTATAAGCGGTATATAGTTATTGGCAGGAGGTCATCATTTCTCTGCTAAGTTGAAACTATTGCTTAACTATAGATTGTCACAAACATGTCCGAGAAATCATTGGAGATGACATTTACTCAGAAAGCATCAAATGTCAAGGGGTAATAAAAACTGTATAAAACCAACCAAAAAAATAACTATCTTTTTTGTTTAATAAAAAATAATGTATGCAAACTGCAAATTGTAGAAGAAAAAAATAATAAAGTTAAATAGAATATTATTAATCTATGCCAGCAACTTTATGATCAACACTAGGCTTTAATTAATGAACATCTGAAGAATGGGGATTTTTTTTCTTTTTAATTAATTATCGTTTAGATTCATTATGATTGAATGTTTTATTATCATTATTATTTTGATCTTTTTTGCTTCTTTGACAGTTTGACATTATGAAAATCTAAGAACGAAGCTTTAGAAATCTACAATAACATCTATATTAATTAAATAACACATTGCAAAATATCAGCTCTCACAAAAAAACCTCAAATTAAGATAATAAAACAAACAAAAAAAAATCTGTTTAATTTCTGGAAGAAGACTGACCACGGTTACTGATATCAGCATATAATTAATGATAAATCTGCCATCTGTCTTTAAATGGATAGATAGATGACAGCTGAATTTTCCAATACCTGAGAATAAAACTGTTGTAGGAATGGTTTCTTGGCTGCAGGCATCATTGTGTCCAAGTGGGATTGCAGGGACTCAAACTGCTCAGCCAAAAACACACTGAAGGAAGACAAAGGTATCATAAATCAGCAAAGTGGTGAAATAATGCATTCTGAATGAGGTTCTCATGGGGCAGATACAGTGAGATCATTACAAAGTCTTTTCAATTCAAATCCATTATTACAACTAACATTATAATTCATTAAATGTGTCCTAAATTCCTTCGGGGATGATAAGTCAAATAGGAGTAATGAACTTAAAGCATCACTGAGGATTATCAAATCACTTCATTCTGTTTTGTGAGAAGATTCGAACCGTTCAGAGATGCTTACGAAAATCTTTTCTAGATTGCTTTGCTTTGTAGTTCTTACAAACTGAATTCAGTCCTTTATTGGCGTAATTTGTGAATAACAGTGCTGTGAGAAGGTACAGTGGAGCAAAAACATATTTAGTCAGCCACTGATTGCGCAGGTTCTGTTACTTAGAACAGTAAGCGAGATCTTTAAGTTTCCTCACAGGCAAAATAATCATGAGAGAAAACTATGAGGAAAAAAATAAAAAATTCACATTGAAGGATTTTAAAAGAATTTATCTGTAAATATAGTTGAACATAAGAATTTGGGTACATCAAAACAAGCAAGTTGTTTGGCCTTAACAGACCTGAAACAAGTTCTTTAAGTTATATAAAAGACACCTGTACACGGCCTCAAACAGACTCCAATCTCAACCATGACGAAGACCAAAGAGCTGTTGAAAAACACCAGGAAGAAGATTGCAGACCTGCACCAGACTGGGAAGAGGGAATCTACAATAACTGGGCAGGTTGGTGTGAATAAATCAACTGTGGGAACAATTGTAAGAAAATGGTAGACATAAAAGACCATTGATAAGATCCCTGAGCTGGGGCCCCCATGCAAGATCTCATCCTGTGAGGTCAAAATGATGATGTGAACAATGAGCTGAGATCCCAAAACTACACAGAGGGACATGATGAACGAACGGGAACACACCACTCTGAGAGGGACTCAAACCCGGAAGTTACGTGTGTGTGTCTCTGCTGAAGCCAGCACATGTCCAGGCCTGTCTGAGGTTGGCCAGAGAGAAGGTATATGTTCAACAAAAACATTGGGAGAATATTATGTGGTGAGATGAAACCACAATAGAACTTGCTGGCAGAAACTCAGCTCATGTTGCACCATATCTAAGCATGGGGATAGAGCCATCATGCTTTGGAGCCGTCTATCTGCAAAGTGAACAGAACAACTTAACCATGTTAAAGGAAGAATGATGGAGCCATGTCTCGTTAGATTTAAAGCCAAAACCTCATTTGATCAGTAAGAGCACTGAGGATGGAAAGTCGCTGGGTTTTCCAGCATGACAATGATCCCAAACACAGTTTGGGCAACGGAGTGGCTCCATAAAAGCATTTCAATATCCTGGATTGGCCAAGCTAGTCTCCAGACCTCCAACTCAGAGAAAACTTGAGGAGGAACTTGTAAATTCATGTTGCCCAGTGGCAGGCCCAAAACATCACTGGTCTAAGCAGATCTGCATGCAGGAATGGGCAAAAATACCAGCTAGTGTCTACAAACCTGCTGAAAGTTTAAGGGCCTCTTTCATTCCCAACAAAGGTTATGCAACAAAGTTTTGAGTTTAACTTTTTATTATTGTTAATGACCAAATAATCATTTTCCACCATAATTGGCACTTTTTATTTATAATAATGAGATGTGATGTCCTGGATTTCTTTTTCTCATTTTGTCTTTCATAGTTGAAAGGTACCTATGATGAAAATTATAGAATTCTCATCTTTAGGAACTAATGAAATACTCTTTTTACCACGCTGTATTTACCACTTGAACAATTTATTTTTTTTTTACTTTTTTGTCTCATTTATGCTTTAATATCTCAAAACAAGTTTTTATATCAGACAAAGATCAAATGACTGATTTAAAAAAAGATTGGAAGGACCATTTTTTTCTGATCAGTCATCATTCGTTTTTGCGTCAAAACTCTTCCAAACATAGTCATTTGTTCCTGTCTCTTATTTTTGCAATTGAGGCTTGCAGTCCTTCAGACTTTTCTTTCTTTTGCAAACTCCTGGTTGAAAGCATAGAAGCCCCTAACATAAATTTATAAAACTCGCACTGTGTCTACAAAGCCATTCCTGTGGCTCAATGAATGCTCAGAGCCAAAGGAATGGCTTTGTAGACCTTTTCAAACGCAGAGTTCAATGATTTCTCTCCTCGGTTTGGGGCATGATTGGTTTTCTTTTTGCCTACTTCATGTTGTCTAAAAGGTTATACTTAAGTGATATATTGATTTCAGAGGTCTGGAAGTGATGGGGGCTGAGAAAGGCTAGTCATTGAACCAAAAACATATGGTTGACTGTTTCATAATTTTAGAAATAGCAGGTTTAACCTTTTTGTTAGATCGTCTTTTTCATTGTTATCTTTTTCTCCTTTGAAACATATTATTGAATGTGTGATACACAAGTGTGACAGAAAAATGAAATAGAGAAGAAATCTATTAAAAGGCAAAATATTTGTATGTATTATCATAGATCATTTAGTTGGAAAGTCTCTGGAAAGTCTGGTGGTTACAACATACTGTAAAGTATTCTTCATTTTCTTAAATCTGTGATAATAAACAATGTACATTGATAAAAAGGGCTAATTTTTAGAAAAGCTCCATACCCAACAAAAGGCTGCTTTTAATCTACGCAAACAATGAAAAGGTTTGTTTTTTGTGATATTAAAAAAAGAAAAACACTGAAAACAAAAACAAACAAAAAACCTCACAAAGCTACGAATTTCCCTTTCTGACTATGTTAAATGATTCTTAGATAAACTAATAAATCCAAATGGTAATCTGGAACACCACTAAAATTGAACTGGTTATAAGTTGGGCTAAGACACTGCTGTGGTGAAGATTTCAGAGCAATTTGTATATGACTTTCTCCATCATCCTTCTAACAAACAAACCAGGCAACCCAAAGCATGACCCTCTAGGTGAAGTAGGAACTATTGTAAAGGAACAAAGAAATACTGCAGACAAAACAATATCAACATTCCACACCTCATTCTTGAATAAACAGACCTTTCTGCGAGGGTTGATCGATGATTGTCAAGTGTAACTTTACACTAAGGACAACAGTGAGTGAGGAAGTTGGAGTATGCAGCTATTCTGAGTCTGATGTTTAACAGAGAAGGCCGCTGTTTGACAAGGATCTGTCTCTAGATAGAGTTGTAAACCTTTATAGAAGCCGCCCTTGAATTTAAATTTACAAAGAAAAAAAGCAGTAAAAAAAAAAATTATCCCTACAAAGCAAATACTGCTCAAAAAGTACATAAATAAAGACGAGAAGAAACTGAAAAAAACAATGTCATGAATGGTGAGTTAAGTGATTTTTATTAATCTTTTGACTGAAAAACAAAATCCTTATTGTTTGAATAGTCAGACCCCTGATTATTTTCATTGGGCAACCACTAGAATATTTTTCAATAAAGCAACTCCATTAAATCAAACAAAACAAGATGTTAATAGTATAGATTTATCTTAAAAATCTAAATTTAACAAAAACACATTTGAGCAGACTTCCATACATTGAAAGCTATCAGCCTGAGCACAGACGTCCTGCCCATTCAACCTTTAAAAATATTTCTATTTCTACTGTCTCTAAGAATAACATAAGTATGTTTTCTAATAATACAACCTCGATTCCACATAACATGAAGGGAGCAGAAAGAAGGACGCGCAACAACCACCAGAACTCAAGAGCTGGACAGAAAGTTCAGGATGAAGAAAAACAAAAACATGTCGCTGCTGAGCATTAAATAAATCTAATTTCAGAGCAGTGTTGATGCATGAATAAATTAACAAAAAAAAAAAAAACACTGGTGCATCAAAGACCTTAAGACACAATAAAAAGGTTGCTAAGCATTCTTGCATACATATGTAATTTCTTAAAATAAACAAATAAATTCATTTAATAAATAAACAGTTTATCTAATATATTTAGCGTGTTAATAGTTTGATCATTTTATACTCAAAAAATCACACAACTAAATAGTTTGTTGACATTTCAAATAATTTTCTGTTACAATAATAAATAATTATACCTGCACTCAGTTACCTTATTGTCCCCAAGTTGCAAGGCAGCATAAAATAATTTTTGCTATGACTCAGGCTTGTCAAAAAGACACAAATATCTGCGAGGTCCAGCTGAGCGGCATGTCTTAAGTGTAATTAAGCTGACTAAAGACGTAATAGCTCCTCCAATGATCTGGCATGGATGGAGCTGAGACAATATATAAGTCATAATGTGTCAGAGGACTTTTCTATGGAGGAAAAAAAAATCTCATTTCAATAAATATTTTTTTATTATTTCTCTAAAGCAATTATCCATTTATGTTATTTGATGACTGTTGTTAAAGATGATGTATTGAAAATGTACTCTCTGTTTTTGAGTAATATGACAAATCACCCAGGGCACGACAGTGCTAGAGGTGAGCCAGAGAACGCACTAAATTTTATTTTATTTTTTCAGTTCTGACCTAAATAATTTTCTATTGAGTTTTTATTTGTAAAACAATAGTTTGGATAATCTGGATAACCTGCACTCCAAGTTTCCTCATAAAGGGTAAATCTGCATTTCACCTACCACCAACCTTATAGAAGGCTGATTATTCAGACTTTCTAATTATATATAAGAAACATGAATGTGGGATGTGTGACCCTCTATTGGCACTGCAAGAAGAAACAAGGCCATAAAACCATGGCTTCATTTATCACCAAATAAACCAACTAGAGTTGGTTAATTGGGGGTTAAATTAAAATCCTATTTCAATAAAAAAAATAAATAAAAAAAATGTTATCACCTCTTCCAAATGTTATCACTTTGATCAAGCTTTAATTCAGGTATTTTACACATAACAAAGATTCTACAAAACAATATTAAACATAGATAAAAACAAAATTTAGGTTAAAAAAAAATATCAAAACAAGGCAATATTTGATGCAGAAAATAAATCCACATGTACATCGAATATCCAGATAACCAATCAGTCTAATTGAATGGACTGTGGTGGTAGATTTGATTAATTTATGATAACAGCAACAGAACTGTATTATTTAATATTCATGTTCTGATTTTTAGTTTTTATTTGAAAGAAAGGATGAGCCTATTGCCTCTGCTGCACAGTTAGACACTAGAAGCCTTTTCAGGGGGTCGTTAGGTACCCTCTGCTGGCCGTGCATGAGCCATAGATTTCCCATAATATGAAAAAAGAAGAAGAAAAAAACAACTGTCTCCAGGATTTATCCCACCCAAATGGTCTGTGTTTGAACTGCTGCCCTTGTGCAGACAGTTAAGGTCCATTAGAGGCAGAACAAACACAATCAGGAGCAGTTTCTATGTTAATGTGAAAAAAAAAAAAACATTGAAATTTAGGCAGTTCAAAGACTAAATGTTTGGTGACTGCTTTCTCATGAGACTTGTTTGTAATTTTTCTAAATGTATTATCTGAAACGGAGTTGCATTTTCTAATAATATGTAACTATTGCACAATAGACTGGAATTAAATCAAGCTCATAGTGATACATCTAAGAAAAGCCTTCTGTAAGGAAACACCACTTAATTTAATCACACATCTATTTCAAAATTTTCACGTTTCTAACTGGAGTCTTGGTAGAATCTTGTAATTGAGCTCTGTGAACTTTTTCTCCGTTCACAGAATCTAGAAAATTATGTTACTTCATGCTGGAACATCTTGTGCTTGCCTCGATGAGACGGTTAGATAGCAAGGAGAAAAAGAAGCAGAAGTGGTGCACACCACGGCTCACCATTATCTGATCATACCAGTAGAAATGTGACACCAGAACAACAGCCTGAGGGCTCAACAACACCTAAATAGCCCGTTTCCTCAGCTTAACTCGGACATCTAATTCCTAGTTTGATGTTTGTCACACCTCCCTAGTTTGCTCTACCCGAAAAGCTGCTTTTGGAGTAAAATGTGATGTATAACCAAGAGGTCAGAGGTGATTTGCTGCCTCATTTTTTAGATGAAGGGATGAAAGAATTTGAAAATAATGCACTGATCCCCAAGGGAGATTAATGTTATAACTCTTTTTTTTTCTCCCAATGAGTTTTTATAGCTGTTGCTAGCTGTAGGTAGAAATGATCTTCTGTAGCAGTATAGTCTTGCACCACAGCTGGAGCAGTCTTTGACAAATTAAGGAATTAAATATAATTCTCCCATTTGTCAATAATGTTCCTCTTTTAACAAAGAATTCTTTGTAATATCATCTCCATATGTTCTACATTTTTTCCTAAAACAGAGCCGTCCGTCTTTATCACCTTATTGAGCTTCTTTAAGTAATTTATTCTGATATTGTTACACCAGCAGATAATAGCAGAAGTGATTACACTTTACAGCAAACTTCTAATATGTAGCATCTTGTTGCAAACACTGACGGGCATTAGCTTAATAAATACAGTCTTCTCTGCCCATTCTTGTAGACGGTTTTAACTATGAAGAGTATTCTTGATAACAGCGATAATCTTTGTCAAAATACTACATCTATGAATCGCCAACCACTTAATGTTAAATATAACAGTCTGTGCAGCTTTTTTCTCTGTCTTCCTTTCAGAACTCACCATTGTTTGTCTTGGTTCACGCCATCTTCCAGGAGACAATATCTTTGGTTATTATTTATATTTAAGTGTATTAATCTTAGTTAGCCTGACTATTTAAAACTACTCTTTATTCATTTTCCCCTACATATATTGAAAATTCATGTTTAAATATAAAGCGTGTGTGTGTGTGGTAATGCTGTTAGGTTTTGTTTATGTAAATCTTTCGGTAATACATATGCTGCTGCATCTGTCTTGTTCATATGTTTGTTGTTTTTTGTTTATATTAGGACCCCCTTAAAAACAAGATGTTTCCTCTCAAGGGGCTTATCTTTTGAAATAAATAAAATGAATAAAGTTGTGCCTACAGTAGAAGCTGATGTCCAGGTGAGCACAGAGGTATTAATTTTGTTCCCCCACCTCTGCTGAGATGATTGTTTCCACACCACGCCACTAAGTGTTTTATCATCAGAGTATTTCAACAGACAACGTACTGGAAGTCGTAGGTGTAAAGAGTAAAAGAAGTATGCCTTCTTTTCACCTTGTAATCTCTTTCTCATAAGGCAGTCAGTTCTGCAATTTATCTCTTTTTTTATTATCCAAATAATAAGAGTAAAAAATTATAACTGATATCAAAAAGATATGCTGATATATTTCGTTATAAGTTATATATGAAATGATAAGTAGTAAGCATTATGTTGCTTACAGAGACTCAGTGGCCACCACCCTCTGCGCCAGCCCATAGAGAGTACCGCCGTCTGTGAGAACCACCATCTGACTCAGGTGAGGAATGGGGACCTTCTCCTTCCTGTCCTCTGGCGGACCGTGGACTCCTGCAGTCTCCCCGACAGGATCCTGGAACAAAAGAAGGAAGCAAAGTGAAGCTGAAAGGTAAAATATTTAATAAACCACCCAAAATTAATGAATATTAAAGCATCAAAGAGGAAATGATCAATTATATGAAAACTGGATGGTAAAAGTTGTTCAATACAGTCACAGTAGAGAAGTGTTTTTTTTTTTCTAAAATCCCAAGTTTCTTTCTGGACCAAAAGGAGCTGTCTGCTAAAAGACATCTAATGTGAACAGAGAATCTTTTTGTAATTTAAATTTATCTCCTTAAAAGTCTAAAGCTATAGCAAAAGAAATAGGAACAATGTGACTCCAAGAAATAGCATCAACAACCAGGAGTTCTTAACATAATGTAATTTATAAGGGCTCACAATTCGTCAGTTAGCAATCAAAACATCAACTGATGGGAGAAGGTATACTATACCCATCTTTAAAAAAAACACAACTTTATATGAGATTTGAATAGTTATATTACAATTATCTTGACATTTAGTACGAAAATACTGCTAATAGCTTATTTGTGGGTAAGAAAGAAAGTAGGAGAGGAAGGCCAGCGAATGACATTTTCCTTTTATCACATAACTACAGAAAAATAAAAGGTTATAGCTTAATTAAAGAGACTAGCCTCTACACTGTTATATCTTCAGTGAGTTTTTGGTGAAAAGTTCACTTGAATTATATACTGTAACAGGATTTCTTGAAACCTTGGGAAAAACACATACTACTACTAATACAGAAAAGTTTATTTCTGTTGGAAGCGAGCAACATTTTCATGGGAAAAAAAAGAATCAAGGTCATAACCAGGGGATACTTTACATATATGTTTGGTTATTTCATGGGTGACTAGGGTAAATTTAGATTATTTTCTGAATCTAGTCTTTCCAACTTCTTTATTAAAGTTAGAGAGATCTGTGTTTTGCTGTACTTATGTCTGCTTACTTCAGTTTATGAATGCTTTGCTTGAGTTTAATAATGTTTTGACATTTGGCTGCTTAGAAGACACAAAAGATATTTGGACGAGAGTAAACTTGTCACTTAATATAGAAACAAGGAATGATTTGATGAATTAACTGAATAATCATAAAGTTGGACTCATTCTCAATCATTTGTTCAACTGGAGTCAACAGATTAATGTAAACTTGGAATTGTGAGAACTAAGATGACACATACGTGTATCAGAGCAAAAAAGAAGGAGGCTTCTGTTCTTATCCCCTCAGTGAACCTACGATAACAACAATCTAAAGACTTGTATATAAAAATTTTCCTAAATTAAATCAGCATTGTGGACCTTGTAGCCAAACGAAATACAAACAATCAAAAAATCTGCTGACATAACATCCTTCAAGTGATCAAATTTATCCTGTTTTGATACCTTTTCAAAATATGTCTTTATCCAACAGGCTTTCCATCCTTTCATTAAAAAAACAACAAGAGAAACAGAAAAGAAATAAAAAAAAAAAAATCAGCTAAAGTCTCTTCCCATTGATCCCTATTATCCATATCTGCAGAAAAAAAGCCATTAAGATTCCATAAGTCATGAAGATCATCATAATATATCTGTAAGGCTTGTCTTTGCTGTAACTCATCATATTGGCACATAAAGATTTGACACTATGGCTGCTGGGAGGCAAGCCCTTGAAAGATCCATAACAATCACGCAGCTATAGTTAACATTTAAGAATCATCTATTAAGAACTATATTGTCCAGTATGATCGTTCCTGTGGTGATTTTGTATCTGAGATAAGCACTTAAAGCTTTTACAGCTGAGCCAAATGCAAAAGGAAGGAGAGAGTTATATTATTCTAGGCCATGTATACATGAAATATACTTATGTAAACAAATGAACATACAACTGTAAGCTAACAATAATTCTTGTTAGAATAGAAATATGAGTATTACCTGCAAATAACAGTTTAAATGTATTTGATATATAATTTATATGTATATTACTCAATTTGCGGTCTAATAAAAAGCCCTTTGAGAAACCACAAGCAATACTCATCCAAATTGATTTGAACACTCCAGTCTGCAAATAGTTTTCTATCCCATAAATAACTGTGAATATAGTTGAAGGCCATTCCCCTGGTGCTGTGTCTCTCCATTTTGTTAAATATTGAGTGTTTGAGGAATTTCCAATGCTTTGTTTAAGTTAATAAATATTCCAACTGCTTCTAGTACAAGCCACCGATGTTAAAGTTTTGAGTTAAACCCATACTGATTCAAATCAATTAAACTATATTTGACTGGAAAATATTCTAACTTTTTATTGCAAAGTTTTTCTATAATTTTATAACATAAAGGGTGCAGAGAAACTGGTCTAAAACGACTAATTATAGCTTAGGTATAATTAATTTAAGGTTGTGCTTTTATAATGTTTTATCTTTATTTAGTTTTATTCTGCTTTTCTTTGTTATTATTTAATTCATGTAAATCACTTTGAATTGTCCTTGTACTGAATTGTGCAATACAAATAAACTTGCCTTACCTAATTTGTAAAGATATCCTAACGATCATTTTTGTATAGTAGGAGTTCTTTTGCAATTTATTTCAATTTATTTGGAAACATTTCAATTTGAAAGGAGACATTCCATTTATAACTTAAGGGTTTATAATCATACTTTCGGCATATCTATATTTTAATCTGTTAATGTTTTGGTTTTACATCTGTTAACGGTGTCGGATAATTTAACCTCAATTACTCAGTTTAAAAACATCATGCTGGAATTTATTGCTATTTATTACCTCTTAGTAAAGCAAAACTTAACTTTAAACTAAGTCAAAAGAGCACTTAAAAATAGCTATAAATCATGCTAGAGGGCCATGTGGTAACTGTGTCATAAGATGGCAACTATTAGATCAGAACCGGGTAAGATTATTTAATCCCTAAAAACAGTGACTCTGTAATTAATTTGAAGCAGCAGAAAATATTTTTTAAAAAACAAATAAGTGATTGTGAGTTATTTGAAATCAGCAAATCAACAATAACTATGCGATTTGCAAGTAGTCACTAGGCCAGTTAGGGTAATGATCTTAAAGGAAAACTTGTGCCACTTGCATAACGAGGTAAAAAACTCAAAAATCATGCAGTAATTTAGTAATAACATGCAAAGCTTTTAGTTATGAACAGCAAATTGCTCATTAAGGGACTTTTTTATATAAAACTGAACACTTGAGGGAAAGTGATGAGGAAATAAGTAAAAACTAAACCACTAAGTTTGACTGATATTTTTGTTCTACTCCTCAATAAAAAGCTGCTTAAATTGGTGCAGTCTGTCCTTATGTCCAACTCAGTTTTTTTTACCTGTAGTAAATTCTGTATATTAACAGTGATTATATAAACTACAAGATTATTACATTTGCTAGATTTTCAATACCAACTTCATTACTGTCTTATTAACAGGCTGCTATAAAGAAAAAGATGCTTTAAATATGAAGTAAAATAAGCCAAGGTTAAAACACCGCTATCCGGAAGAAACATTACAAGCAGACACAAAAAAAGTATGACGAGTCTCGGATGAAATGCTGCTGTAAATCAAATAAATCAGTTTGTTTGAATATTATAGCCTGTAAGCCTCAAAGAGCCAACTGTTCACTAAAAGAAGTACGTGTGACAGTCCAGCCTACGTACAGCACAAAAAATGAATAGTATGCCACCCTTGAGACAATTCATAGTTTAGCCTCGACTCCTAATATGTGAGAGTAACAGCCTTTCCAGAAGCATGAGCTCATCTCAGCACTGTTGGTTGACAGTAATTCTTAAATGTTTATTCTTTTAATGATTAGAAACTTTTTGAAGAGAGACTTCTTTGCTTCATGTGCTTCTACATATTTTTGTGGGGTTTTTTTGCACTTTTGCTCTTTACCTTTATCTATAATGTGTATATATATGCACACACTAATGTACATATATAGTCTAACTTCTAGTAACAACATACTTTATTTAACAAACATCCAAATAAGTTGTTGTCTGGAAAAATTTGTCTTTACAAAGAATGTTTTCCAGTTGTTTTGAAATTAAATAGTGCATGACATAAATCTATTTTATGTTACTATAAAGCTGTCAATTCGGTCACTAAATTGGGTAAAGAATAAAAGACTCCTAAAAAACATCAAAAGAGTTTCATAAAAGATAAAAATAAAAGATGTGCGGTTTTTTGTGGATTGAATCCAGAGAGGCCATTAGTAACTCTGTTCAACAACAAAAAAACGATGGAACAATCTGGAAAGGGAACAACTGGAGGTCATTGTCTAATGCAATGTGCCAAACACAAAGCAAATGATACTGTATGAAAGATTTAAATTATGGCCCCCAAAAAAGTATTTTTTCTAGGACCAACATTTTATTTCCACACAGTAATGAAAGAAAAATATACCAACTGAGCTCCATGAATTAAGCTATGTTTGTATAACGTATGTTCACTGTCATTTAATTGGTTTTTAAATCTTGAAATTAAGTCAATTTCTTGCAAACTCATGTGATGTCCAATATTATCGAAACCAAACAAGGATTAATTGAGCTGCAATAAAATGAGTGGTTGTTTTGCACTGTACCCTAAAAATAGAAGAAATTATAAACAGAAAGTGAATAGAAAGCAAAGAGTAGTAATTATCTTATGTAATAGTAAAGACCACAAAAGGATCACTTTTGTTCCCTCGGAAAAAATGAAATATCTTGTTGCACTTCTTCCATTAATCATTTATGAGGCTCTTTGGAAAAGGATGACTATTTTAAATATGAAAAAAAAAACAACTCTAAACTCAACTTTAAAAGGAAAAGAAAACTTAATGTTGTAAGTGACCATTGCTGCTAAACAATGGCATTCCTCTAAAACAGACGTTTGTCCAAAATTATTCAATCTCTACTTCTTGCATTGATTTTTTTCGAAGGACAAATTACAAAAGATATGTACATAAAGATGTTTTTGTGACATTTTAAAATTCTTCCTTTTCTCTTTAATCTTTTCTAATCTTTGAAACACTCCTAACAGAACAATTAACTAATAAACAATGCACACAGTTAGCAAACTACTCTATCAACCACCCCTTGTACACCTGGCAAGGGTAGGGGACTCTTCATTTCAAGGTTAGGTCCTCTATACCAGAGGCCTGGGATGATGAGGGTTCTTCTAGCTTTTCTGGACTGAGATGTCTGATGTTTCTCCAGGTGTCTCTTGAAGATACTTCTCCACTGCTATGATGACCACGGCCACTAGAGTTGCCTTTACCTTCCAGGCTCTTTCTACTTCTTCCCTGACCCCTTATATGTCTTAAGATCCTCATATTTCTTTTTCTTTAGTCCATTTGTCCATTGTCTAAGTCATTTACTGAGCGTTTCATCCCCAAAATATTCTTGGAGCTTGAATGTTTCATCTTCGATAATGGCTCTGCCTCTCTCTTTGTGTTTAGTGTTTTATTATTAGTGGCCTTAATTTTCCTCTTTTGGACAACTCATTACCTCTGCAGGAAAGCTGATTACTGGCAAGGCGTAGCTGCTGAATGCCTAGACTTTGTTCTTGATATTGAGCTGACTTTTCAGAACTTGCCTTAATTGTTGAAAGTATTTAGCTGTTCCTGGTTTTCTTGTAGCCTCTTTGTATGTTGTTTACTGTCTCTTCAAGACAGGCCATTCTCCGTTTTTAAATGTAATCCCTTTTGTGTGGATTACCTTCCCTCTCTTTGTAGCCAGATTTTTCAAGCCCAAATGTTATTGTCTGATTTCTGATGTCCCTGCTCCAGATATCAGTGATGTGGCTCAGGGAGTCATTGTTTTACGCTCTTCATATACAGCTCGATGTCATCCACGTAGAGAAGGTGGCTGATAGTGGCTCCATTTCTGAGTCCCTATCCAAAGCTGGTTTTGTTGATTATTTGGCTGAGAGGGCTCAGGCCTTTGCAAAATAGAAGAACATCTCCTTAGTATATTCCACATTTGATGGACATTTACCAAATTGTCTCAAAATTGGCTCTAAGAACAAGTTTTCAATCAAGGCTCTCTTAAGTGTTGTTGACCCTGTACAGCTTCAGGCATTCCAAGATCCATGTGTGTGGCATTGAATCATAGGATTTATTGTAATCACCTCAGACAATAAACAGGTTCATTTCTCTGATTTTGCCTTCATGAGTGACTGTTCTGTCAACCAGCATTTGCTGCTTTACTCTTTTGGCCTTTGGTGCGTCGATCCATCTAAATTGATGAAGTCATGGATTGATCCATCGATGCCAACAAACCAACTCTGAATAAAGTTTTTTTAATTTTTAGAGTTCTGGCTTACTATTACTGCATCTTTATAAGAAGAAAATGCATATTTTAGAGAGTTAACAGTTAAACTTTTAATTCTTAGGCAAATAAATTGAAATTATTAAACCACCTAGAAGCAAATACAAGTTTCTAAAAAAGATTTCTAATATCTGACAGATTTTTTTTCCTCTGTAAATATATGCACTTAACACATTTCATCTTACTTTTTGTCCAAATCGAATTTCTGTGAATCTAATTCATATTTTGCACACTTTCTTGGCACATTCATTCGTCAATTAAACCACCTCCACCGGTCTTAGTAATTTTTGACTTGCAACAAACCACAGCTTGTGAATCCTCAGACTGATTAGAAATCAAACTCAAAGTGACAATTCAGTCGCATGTATTTTCATCTTATCTCCTCAATATAAAAACCTTCACATGAAATTATGTTTTCACTTTTATGACCATACTCAATCAAAGTGGCAGATGGGCTTGGTGGGGGGAAAAAGAAAACTAACACCATGTGCTTTTTTCATTGCCAAGATTGTGCAGAAGAATGCCATATTGGATAAATTAAGAGTCTGCCATATATTGCTTTAAAGTGGGGCTGAAAAAAGGGGGATGAGGCAGAACTTTCCAGATATCTTGACTTATAAGGATGCAGTCCTACTTTGTCTGATTTATATCCTGCAGCTGTTAAAATTATAAGGAGGAGATTGGGCATTAGCAAAGATCTTTTAAAAAGGAAATATAAAGGCTAAGACTTCAAGTTTAGTCAAAAAAGCAATTTGATAACAAAGCAATATCTGCTTTTAGGTGAAGAATGACGAAAGTCATTAGATGTGGCAAACAATCGTTTGAAGATCAGACAGAAAATGTTTGATTTAACTACATAGTAGTAGGCATCCAAGAAGAGATGAAAACAATATAACTAATTTAAGATTAATTGTTGAATAATGGTTTATCATATTAAAATTGGTTTCAATTCAATTTAACTGGTAACATCCATTTAGAGGGTAATTTTTTCAGTGTTGTATTGTTGATTGTTTCACTAGACGGTGCTGCTGTTCATTGTTAAATGGACCCAGACAATCGTAGTTTTTAAAAGAAATCATTCCAGAGGACAAATACGAAAGATCCAAACTTAAGTCTGGTGTGGGATTATTTTATGCTACTTAATGATGCAACTTAATGATGCAAATATGGAGAATGAAACTGTCTGTACAGGAAAAATCAGCACACTTATCTGTGCGCTGCAAGAGCAGCATCAGCCTTACGAACAAAAATGACCGATGTGTAAGGAGGATGAGGACAGGAATGTGGACTGCAATATACAAGCACATATGCAACTTAATAGAAAAAGCACAATATCAATAGAAACAGTTTATTGTGAGGGTTTTCATGAGTTAATGTACTTCATAAAGCCAAGTTTTATGCATTCCTGAATAACCACCCATTTAAAAGCCAACTAACAGAAAAAAAGTGTTTTCCCCTCCACTGATTGGTGAACACATTAAAAACAAAGATCTATAATATCACAGTTAGCATCTACTTCATTGAAATAAAGTGGCAAGTAAAGTCTTACAATACAATCCTTACATGATAGTTTTATATCTGTTTATTAAGGAATTCTAAAAATTTCACATATTTTAGTTTGTTCATCTACTTATTTGTTCATTTATTTTTTAATGAGGAGCCTAATAGGATCCTGTTTTTTATACTCCATAATTAAGCCTATGTGTATAATAACAATAATAACCATAATACACCACAATCTTCATATAACTAAGTATACTGGCAATTAGTGCTACAGTAATACATCTGGGACAACAATTTGTTGAAATATAATGAGGTGTTTCTTTTTTTTGTTATATTCAGCAAGATATAAACAATAGTAGAGATTAACTTGTTAACTGATAACTTTTATCCCTATACCTGATGAAAAAAAACAATAATTTGATGCATTGGACTAAAATTTAAAAAAAAAGAAAGAAAGAAATTATTTGTTTTCTGTTTGCGTTCATGATGTAAAGGTGATTTATAAAAACTACTTTGGTTTTTCAGCACAGTTTAAGTTTTTATTTTAAAGAAGGCTAAATGAAGTGAAAAGGATTCACTACCATCAGTTTGACAATGCATAATTGTTGCATTGTTAAAATACTTAGAACAACACATGATGCGTTAATTACAACAGGTTTAGTGTGAGAGCCGGTGGCTGAGTGCATCTTGTTCAAAGAAAAGACTCGTCAAAGGAGCGTTAACAAAATTAGGGGAGTTGCTCACTTTTTACAGAAATAGTCCATTTAGAAAGAAAAGTGAATTCTAACTTTGAAGATAGTGTCTCCTGAGTGTAGATACAGTTTGTAAAAGATGGGTTCTTTTTAACATGTGAAAAGCATTCTGAAAAACATAGAAATGCAAAAAAAATAAGGACAAAAAGAACAAGCATGGAGCAAAAAAACGATAAAACATGAAAATGGAGACAGCCTACTTTCACGGAAGACTGCTTCAACATCACAGAGCCAATGAAACGGAAAGGCACGTAACTCACAGTACACGTGTCTCTCTGCAACTCTGAATAACATAGTCTGACTTTTACAAAAAATGAAAAAAAAAAAGAGACCACCACTGACCCGATGCATCATTTTTATTTAACTGCACAGAGTGTATAGGGTTATATCATTTTATTGCAATCTTGAGAAAGTTTGACATGCAAAACTGGCCTGAATTTCAATCAGAATAAGATGTGGATGGAGAGGGATTCATATTGCTGATTAAAAGAAAGAAAAGGTTCCCATTCTCCAGGAGCAGAATAGCAAAGAAAAGAAGCAATAATATTTATTTTAATTAGCTGAATATAGTACTTTAAAAATTGTGGATATAGAACCATTTTTAACCAGCCAGCCACAGTAAAACAAGGCAGAGGTGGTGTTTTTCACAGAAAATACTTGCTGAAAGGATTAAAAGAAGATTAAATAGTAAATATTGATGTTTGGGTTGATGTATTGCAAACATGGGCTGGTTGTAAGAAAAGTGCAGCTCCAACTCCACCCAAAACCATCCACCAACCCCTTTAATGAGTCTTCTTCAATAAGGCCACTGTAAGGAATTGACAGATGAATGATAAATAATCTGGGCAATTATTAAAATCATCTAATCAGGACAGCTCAGTTGGAGGTCCTTAATGATGTTTACTGCTCCTCTTAAAGAGTCTGCCCTAATTTTTAATTTTTGAGTTGAGATGCTGAACGAAAGAAAAACTAAAATACATCAACAAGCAAACCAAAGTTTAGTGGAAAAACATAAGGTTAAGCTGCTAAATAAATGTTTCCTACCATAATTACTGATGTAGTCTGTGTAGGCTTGCACTAATGAGTTCTGTTGAGATTCAAAAGATATTTTCTCCAATAAATGCATAAATTGTCCAGAATATATATATATAAAAAAAAGATTTGTTGATCTTAAACACATTTTTAAGCAAAATTCATGATATCTCTAACATCCACTAAATTTATAACAAAGTGGGCATCACAAAGATGCAGTGAAGTGGACTGCAGCAAAAAACAGATAACCCTTATTAAGATCATTTCAACTGCATATTCATCTAGCTTTGCTCCTTAATAGCCCTGAATATATGAATACTAATGTTTAGCTTTTTAAATATTTCCAGTGGTTTTAGCTTTTTAACTGCCAGAACTTTATGAAAATGCATCTCCTAGGACCTAAATGGTAATTATGGCATCTGTTTTACACTTGATATGACTGATGAAAAAGATGTGTAAATATAGGCTGATATTTCTTAGAACGCTTAAAAATAAACAGCCAACACAAAACAAGGATTATTCAGAAAACAGAGGAATCAATATATACAATTGGGGTAATTAAAAAAAAGAAGGTAAAATTAGATTTTATTTTTTGACATAAAAAGTCACAATTTATTTGATCTTCAGCGATGACGAAAACAACCAAACTAAAAAAAAATGTTCTCCATTGAATTGAAGTTAATCTCATTGTCAGCTTTAAAAATATGGTTTTGGATTTTTTTTTTCCTTCAAATGAATCTGAGAGTAGCAAAAGTTTGATAATCCTGAGAAGATGATTATCTTGTTGAGCACTACATAAACTCATCAAAATAAAACACATTTGAAAAATCAAGACTCTGAGTTGCATCACTGCTGCAGAGGCAATCCTGTGTTTTTCCATTTCAACTCATATGTTCTTGTCCGAAGTCAAAAGTGATGTGCAAAAATTTTGATTTTCATATTTTCCTGTGGACTTTGCAACATTTCTTTCTGAAATACTAGCAGGCATAAGTCACAACAAGGCAGACTTTAACTTGTTAATGCCTGAAAAACAAATCCCTGTTTCAACTTGAAGAATCATTGAGAAATGCAAGTGTTGAGGGTCACAACTTCTGCATCGTAAAGCTTGGAACTATAAAGATCAGACAAAACGTTACACTCCTAGCTGAGACAATTGGGTGATTTATTTATTCTAAGCTTACTCTCTGCTGGCAGGTCTGTAGCGTCTTCAGCTGCCCAGGAGAGCCAAGCTCATGACTCTTAATGTCATTCACGTTTTCAAAGCGCCTTCCTTATGTCTGCAAGTAAGGAAGTAAAGGTGTTTAAAACTTTAATTAAAGGTCCCAGTTAAAGGTTGTTATAAGAATTAGTGTATGCATGAAGGGAAATAGCCATATACAAAGGGACCACAGCATCTAAAATAATGTTGCACAGAGAAACAAGATTTTATTCTGCAACTTCCAAACATATGGAGCTTTTTCATGGCGCAGGTGCCTAAAGTGATTAATTTTTTCCAAAATTTTAATTTCACAAATATTTGATACCCTTGGCCAAAAGACCTTAGCCTTTTCTTTTTTAAAGATTGCTCTGTAGTCATAAACTAGACATTCTTTCATATATTTCAAAGATATGGACCGTTGGAATTTGTTGCCACCTTTTGTTGCTTTCAGAAAACAGCTGTGAAGCTCTGAGTAATGTCTTTTGCCTTACAAAATGAGGGCTTAGACAGTAGTTTTACTCTCATGGAGGACCGGCAAAGGAAGGAAGTATGATTGCTCCGTGAAGAGCTACAGTGAGTGCAGTAAAAATGACAAGCTCTTAAAAAGTAGCAGAAATGAAAAGAAGGCAACCTGCAATGCTGCCCATGTGGAGATCCTGCAGGTTCTCAATCAAAAGAAAAAGCAGTTGAGGAGGAGTTAAGATTTTCAGGGAAGCACTTACATAGCTTTAGAAGTGAGCCCAGAAGAAGAGATGACTCAGAAGTGACACAGAGAGAGAGAAGCATACTCTACAGGAGATAGAGGAGCTTGGTCTGTGAGAAGTGGTTCCCAAAAAAGAAGGTCAAGTCAAGATCAAACCCCTGTTGATAGACATATCCACCTTCAGACGACTTTCTGTCCTTGTTGTGTTAGCGTACATAAATTACCTTTTTAGAGAAAGGCGTTCTTTAGGCAAAGTAATACTTTATTTCGCAATTTAATGATGTAGTAATACCTCAAAGATTTAAGTTACTGGCATCATTGCAAGCTCTGCCCTTAGGGAGGAAAGCAGGAAAGTTTTTTGGGAAGACAGTGGTTTGAGCAGCCCAAAATTAATCATGAATAAAAAAAGTGAGACAGCTTGAGATGCAGGACTTATGAATTACAGAGAAAATTATGTTTGAGTTGACAAAAGAAGCCAAACATGCACAGGTGACTTCAAAAATCATCAAATAGGACAGTCAAACTTCTCCATCTGCACAACGGATGTCAGACGGCACAACTTGGAGCTGCAGCACAATTGTCTGACAGGTCAAACTCTCATAGCAATCCATTTATAAATGCACAGCAAGTTGTAGATGTTAATGCATGCATTAATAGAGTCAGACAGGGGAAAGGAGGGGCAGAGCATGGAAGAGAAGTTTACAGCCGCTAACATTACACTGCATATTGAGAACGTTCCCCCCCTGATAAAAGGCAGAAAGAAACTTAATCAAAGACATGTCACATCTGAAATTAACACGAATCCCTCAGTAGCTGCTGTGATCTGTGTTCACAACTAATGAAAGCTGTACAAACTATGTCTCCTATGAAATAATAAATAGATAAATCATGCCCATCCATGTATGAGATAACTATGTATCCGTAAAAAAACACATCTGTAAGCTTTGTCAAAAGGCTCTCAGTGTTAGGCACACAGATTGGGTAAACATCCAAGCTTCTTATTTTGCATAATAAATCATGCTTAAAAAGGGCTTTCTAAATATCTAAGAAATCTGGAGATTATGAAACCTTGGACCTACACAGGTCAAGGTTTCATCATCTACACATTAAGGTATCTCTAATGTTTGTTGTTTTTAAAGAATACAAAAGCCTTTTTTCATTGTATTGATATGAAGAAAAATAGCTTGAAAGTATTTTATTCAAATTATGTTATGTTATGTTATCAAGTTATGAGCAGGCAATTTTAAAAAAAACAATCTTTGCCATTATAGCTCATCAAGCTGAAAGCGCTGAAAGTAAGAGATCAAAGAATGGCTAATGGTGCCTCCCATTACGTTGTTTATATAAGACAACTATATCTGCACATCTGGAAATACGTTGGACTTCTCAGAGTGTGTGTTCACCCATTCAGGCAGAGAGACCTCCTGGTGCTATTATAATTAGAGGGACATTCTGACATAACAGCTCTTTCTTTTTTCTGCATCTTTTACTCCTATTACAGCATATTTGTAAATTCACAATTTTTTCAAAATTTTCTTTTACCACAAACCTCAAACAGAAGATGCGTGACACCATCTCCATCTGACATTTGCAGTATTAACTCCTCACACTTATTAAGAACAACAAAGAAATTCCTACCTTTTTAAGTTCTGATGAACCAAGGAATAACTGTCAATAGGGTTCTCCTCAATGGGCTGAATATAGCTTGAAGTATCTCTACAACAAAACATCCATGGAGTGGTATAGACTAAACTATTATCCAACACCCTGACTGCAGACCATTTTTAATGCATAGGTTGGACACTAGGTGGCTCAAACTGAACGGCCATCTGTGGCTCTTGGACTAATTATGTGTGGAACCTGATTCCAGTTATAAATAATATAAATCCAGCCAATTTATCATAGTTTATACAGATAAGGCAATGTCTTTACCAATCAATTTACCGTTGTGCTCAAAAGTTTACATACACTTGTAAAAAACATAAAGTCATGGCTGTCTTGAGTTTCCAATAAGTTCTACAAGTCTTATTTTTCTGTGATAGAGTGATCGGAACACATACTTG
>JAUZNJ010007845.1:0-18177 GCA_034780135.1 Jordanella pulchra
TCGAATTCTACAGGCATTTGAAAAATATGTATGCATCTGGGAGCGCCGGCGCTCCCATAGTCCGTAAAGGGTTAAATCAATAAATATTTATTGCTCTGCTCATATGTTTACTTGGTCGATAAACTGAAAATTGAAAAGGTTATTATTTGGATTACATTATTAGACTATTTAGTTTCTCATTTAAAATGAAATTAATACAGTTAACTAATCCAATTTTAGGGTTAGGGTTAATCTAATTCCATCACTGATAAATAAATAAATACATTTATTACATCTTAAATCAACTCACCTAATATGACTTCAGGGGCACGGTAATGCCTTGTTGATACAATGGTGCTGTGGTGCTCATGATCAAAAGTGGCACTGCCAAAGTCCACCACTCGTACTGCTGTGCTTTTCACAGTTCGCTCCTCTCGTTTCTGCCACACACAAAAATAAACATTTAATAAATAAACAACATAAGTGAATGTTGCAATTTTAACTTTACTAACCTACTGGCCTGAAAAGTATGTTCTTAAATCAATCCAACAAAACCGTATGTAGTTTGACTTTTTATTGCAGTTGTATCAACAAAAAGCCCACTTTGACACATCTATATAATTTCATTATGCTTTAATTACAGAAAACAAAACAGTGTATTAGATAACAGAACATCGCAGAATATGGACCATACTATAAATTACTGAAACATATGGCCTTAGTAGGACTTGAAATAGTGTGAAGAAAACATCTGACAAAACCAAAACAAACCCTTGTTGACCCGTGAGATCTTAGAGTGCTTTGTTTATCTAGTTGTTGGTTGATTAACTGCTCTCACTTACCTTCTCTACATTATACGTCATTGTAAAGTCGGAGTTGACAAACAGGATGTTTTCTGGCTTCAGATCTGTATGTGTGAGCTTATTGTCATGAAGAACTAAAGAAACCAGAAAGAAAAAGCTGATTTAGTCACACAAATATCAGGAATCGTGACTTATTAGGTTGTGATAAAAACATTTTTCTCAATAATTAATTTATTTGGATCCTTTAATTCACTTAGTTTTTTTTTTTTTACACAAATGGTAAAAAGGAAGCTTAAATAGAATAAAAACACAGACTAAAGTAGAGGATCATGAAAAAATACTTGTGATATCTGGTAGAAAATTAAAGCCATGAAAAACTCCAACATATTTATCATTAAACTATCATTTAATTTGATAAAAGTCCTTATTAATAACACTCAGATGTTTCCCCCCAAAAGTTAACAATTTATTCTTATTCAACCACTTTACATGTCAAACTCAGACATTTCTGACTGTTTTCATAATCATTTTACAGTATCAATAAATTAAGGTAGAAAGAAGTCGACAGGGAATTTAAGTAAGTTTACTGATGATTGAAATAATGATTCTTCATTTAAAAAAAAAAAATTCTACATATTTTCCATTTCAAAACACTAAAATGTATAAAGTTTCAAAGATTAAAGTTTTCAAATCAAAAAGTTGTGGGTTTTTTTTATATGCATGTCCTTTAATTTTGATGTCAATGACGGCTTCTGATCCGGCGGTGTGATAAACATTATTAAATGCGGATCTTTATCAAACGAAACATAGAAGACGGACTTACATTTCACAGCAAGACAGAGTTGGTAGGCCATGTGCCTGACTTGAGCAATTGAATAGGGTAGATAGTTGTTTTCCTTCAGAAAGTCAAAAGTACTCAGAGCTAGCAGCTCAAAGGAGATACACATATGACCGTGGTAGTCGAACCAGTCATACATCTGTACACACAAGCTGGAACACAAAGGAAATATGTGATAATTAGTCCAACACAGACTACAGCCAAATTAAACAGTGAGAAAAAGACATCACTGAGGCAGGTAAACTTACTATCTGTTATCAGGATCTTTTTCATTTATCTTTTCTAGAACATTTATCTCCAGTCGAGCTGCTTCCTTGTATTTCTCAACATTCTTGATTATTTTTAAAGCAATATGGGATCCTCCCCTGCGAAACAGAAGACAGTAAATAACATTAATTCTGCTAATTATGCTTTATCAAATTATTCATAGGACCCAAGCGCTCTTCAGTGTACTTTTTTTTGTTGTTGTTATAAATCAGTGTAATAGTTGTGCACAAATGAGTAGTAAAATAAAATAAGTTTCTGCTTAATCTCTTTAACAAATAGAAACAAAAAAACAAAAAAAAAAAAAACAAGACAAAAGCAAAGTCTACGGTTGAGTCAACCAGAATGAAAAGTACTATTTTTGGTAAAAAATTATTATTTTCAGGTAAATATTATTATTTTATTTATTTTTTTAAAAATAGAGTCCATTTTTTATTTTAAAACATATTTAGTGTTATTAATCACTTTCTGACTTGACAATTTTGATATTCATCGCTCCTTCAATGATATCACAAACTTTATTTACAATAGTGTTTTAGCTTTTAATTTTAGTGTTTTTTATTGTTTTACTTAGATATAAAGTTATATATAAGGCTTTATGCTTGAAAAAAAAATGTACCAGTTATTATTCATTCTTACTTTTTTTTTACCTTTTGGTGGATAAAAAAAAAAAGTATTGCTAAGAGTATCAATAAAATACCTCACCAAAAAGTATCTTTAGGGGGAGTACTACTATCCATAAACCCTTAAGAATATTCATTCCTATTAGAATGGACCTTAAACTAAAACAGGCTCTCTGAAGGACTCAGAAATCATCCTAGGAAACCAAACTGACTAAACAATGGAAAATGTTTCTCAAAAATAAAACAGCTTGTTCTTCTGAGGCTTTGAAATTCAGGTCAGTTCTGATTGTATTTAAAGTTTTACTCAGACAAACAGTCGTCTGGGTTCCCTTCATTAATCAAAATACACATCCTTGGAATGAATAATAGGAGATCCTTCATTTTACTCAAACGTGTATTTTTTTTAAGTAAGTGAAAGAAATCAGAAATATTTTCCAACTGGGTACATTGTAAACCAGACTCCAAACAGGCCAGAAAGCTGTTGTTTTTCCAATAAATAAAAACTCACCTTCGATGGTCAATGCATCGCATCACCCTCCCAAAAGTGCCTTCCCCCAAAGTGCTGACAACCTCATCTGCAACACAACACAGACAGAAAAGGAAAAGACACGGGGAAGTGGAAAAAGAGAGAGCGACTGTATTAGACATGTGAACACTGGGAGAAAAACATTTCAAAATGCAGACAGGCGAATCTGTGCTAGCGCCAATCCCCTTCTTATAAAAGCTGCTAGTTTATTCTAAGAAAAATACGCAACAGGTACTGTAAAGAACTATTTGCAGTTACTAAAAGTTAACAGAAAACATTTTAAGATTATTCCATCTTCAGCAACAACAAAAAATGGTTCACATGTAAATTAAGTTCAAAATACTAAACTGAAAGCATTTCTAAAAACAGCATTGCTTCTACAAAAATGAACTATTTTTAAAGACAATTTTCTGCAAAAGACTAAATGGGTGATATGCATTTAAATTTTCTAATACGAAAAATAACTGTAACCTTTGCGGTGAGAAAAAGCTGGCTTAAGTTACAGATGTGGACCCTGTAACCGAGTTTAAAGCTACAGCAGAACAGAAACCAACAGCTACAAATTGGATTCTCTGTTTTCGCAAATCAACCAGTGAAACACAAAAATATGCTCCACAGTTTAAAATCTATAATCCCCCTAAAACAAAACAAAAAAAAAAAAAAACTCATCACCAATTTGCAATCCACCCTGCTACGTCAGCTAGAGCAAAGAGCATTCTAGCAAGGCATCATCATCAGGCACTTCCATGTCATGTAAATGCTCTATGATAATACTCATATGCAGAAGGGTTACGATAGAGTAGTGGCAGTGAGTACATCTCTCTTGCAGGACGTCCCCACTCCGACAGATCAGGTGCCCTTCCTCGTCGTCTCTCACACTCAGAGCCCGTGTCCGACTGGCGCTCCGCTGTTTTCACACCCGAACCGCCATCAGCAGGTCGTAGCACGACCGATGGGGAATTTCAGAGGAAGCCGTGGCATCAGGCGGCACAGGTGGATGAGGAAGGAGAAGGAGGGCGGTAGTTGATGTAGTTGTGGTTGTAGGTGGGTTTCGTGGTCATGGGGCGATTCACGTATGACACCACGTGTAGGAATAATATAAAACGATAGGGATATAGTGCAAGGGAACAAGTCAAAGATCACATGTTGTCCTCTGCTCCTCCTCCCCCCTCTAATTTTAAACCAGAGCTGCTTACAAACAAGGAAGCAACCTTCAAATCCATTCATCAACTCAAAACACCAGATATGACAGTGATAAAAACCAATGCAGTAACATTCGCGGCAGATTTCATACTAAACAAGATCAAAACACAGAAGAAATTTTAATGAAGCCTAATTTTACTAAACCAGATTCTAACAGGAACTCAAATTATAATTCCTATCGGGTGTGATTTAACACACAAAGCAAAAATATCTAGAGATTTTCAAATGACTAAGAAAATGTCTTCAGCTATAAAAATCTAAATTACATATGGCCTTTGGCAGAACATTTTCATTTTTTCCCCCCCAAGATTTAATTAATTAAATTCTGAAAACTGTAACAAATAAAAAACAAGTTATCCTGCAATTTCCAAAATCAATTAGAATCCAAGAAAGACAAAAAAAAAAAAAAACTTGGTGAAGTTTTTTTTTAAAAATGAAAATACAGCATGGAAGTAGTTAGGGATTTAAATCTGGGGAATTTCCTAAAGTATGAATGTGAAGGAAAAGAAAGAGAACGGCTCTTTTCCTCAAGGCTTTTTGAAAGAAAAATGAAAATGCTCTTCCAAAAAAAAAAAAGAAAGAAAAAAGAAACAGGGTAACCCGTTTTAGCAAGAAAAACACAAGTAAACAAAAGGAGCAAAACAAATCATAAGGAACGTCATACTTACCAAGTCCATGTGCTGTAAAAGAAAAATGGTTAAAGAAAGACAGAAAGAGACAGGGCTGAAAGAAACTAGAGATGAGGAAAGGAAGAGGGGTTAAAGCACAGTCTCGGACGTAGTTGTACTCACCGAGGAGGAAGCGCTATAGGACCTGGTTCTACGCCGCCTTCGTTTGTGCTTACGCCTGCTGCCTTTCCGCCGATACGAGTCATCCCTTTCGCGTTCTCTCTCGCGGCCGTGTCGGTAGTCGTACATGTTCGGAGAGAAATCTCGAGGATAATAGCCTTCAGCTGCTCCATGCGGCTCCCTGTCCCTGTCTCGTTCACGGCTTTGATCCAATCGTCTGTATCCCTCATAGTATCTTCTGTCAAACGGTCGTTGTTCTGTTGAGCGATTGTCATAGCTGCGACTACACAAAGAAACACAAACAATATACTGCATTTTAAAAACAGGCAAACAACCATGAGCTGATTCTGATTACATTTACTAAAGATTATGTTTCTTAAACTTTCTGCATAAATTAAAACATTTTTGAGTGAACTGATGGAAATTTTGTTATCAACAGGACATGATACTGAAATTAAGGTCCTATTTTTCCCTGGTTGGAAATAAATTTGACACATTTATCCACGATTATATATTTCTGAATATATTCACTTACATTTTAAACCAATTTCCCACTGTACACTGCATACCTCCTTGAACGTAGATAGTTTGCTTCTTGTCGGTGCCCTCGTCCCCTTCTGTCACGGTCTCTTTCACTACTGCAGGAGTGCGTCGGTGATCTTCTGTGCCGATATCTTCGTCCTCGGTCTCTATATCTGTCTTGATAGCTTGTACGGCTATCTCGATCTGAAGATGTGTATCTTCTATTGTGAGGCATCTAAAAGAAAAATAATATATATATAAAAAGTACAATAAAACAATTAACAACTGTATTAAGCCAAGGTTTCCATTCAATTTACTAACGTGCCACATAATGTATTAGCAGCTCAGCATCTAATCTGACATTTGATCAGACTCCTTGAGATCAGTAAGAAGTTGGACATTTCTCCCTTTGATATCTCATACATTTGTAGTTTTGGTCTTTTCATGCTTGATGTTTCATATAATAGGAAGAGATATATCCAACAGAACATTTTGTACCAAAAAAGGAGATGATTTTTATTTGTCAGGGAGCCACAATCATTCAGATTCAGGCAACTGCTCATTTGAAGTAAATGTTCACAATGTGCAATAAAATATGTGGCTAATAATTATCTGGAAGTTCAACAGAGCTAATTTGGTTTGAGATGTGAATCATAATCAAATTTCTTAACAGTAAACCGTTCCAAATTGTGAGCCTAGATAAAGTACTGGGATTTGAGCATTTTTAATTATTATTTTTCTCCAAAACCAATGGAATTTCTCAACTACCAAGAAAAATGAAGTGATATCCACTAGCTTAAGTATATCTGTACATTATGGTTTGTTTACAGTTAAAAATAGTGCCCTATTGTAAAAAGATGCTTGGCTAATTCCTACTATGTGCATAAAGATATATTTATGCATATAGTATTGGACTTTACTACTACATTTTTTTTATTTACAAGACATCAATAACAATGTATTCATTTAAAAGGTTTAATATGTTTTATTTTCCCCCAAACTAATAGTGGGCTACTCCTTTCCAGCCTATTCACCTACGTATGGTGACGATGAATATTCATGATATAATGAGCAAACTGTCATTGTCAAAATTGCAAATCACTACTTCAAATATTTGACATCCAGTAATATTAAATGCAATGCAATAAAACTCTGCCTGCAAATGATATGAATGGACCTTTAGATGGAGTTTCATAGTTTCCTAAAAATAACCTAAAGCTCCAGAAAAGTAGAGGCTAGTGGAAGGAAAAAAGAGGAAGGGATCACGACTTGGATAATTGCTCTGACTTCGTGATCGCAATATTCAATAAAAATAATTTAAAAATATGCTTTCCTAATATTGTTAAACGTAAGATTACATATCTCCAATCTGAGATCTTCCAGAATGTGCCTCCAGAAGTTATCAGGCCTCCTACTACATATAAAAAATAATCACAAACCAAATGGAAAACTGTAATTTCTATCAATGCCATATAAGGGTATTCATTGTAACAACAGATTGTTTCGGAAAGCTTAATTCATATATTCAAAAGGACAGCTAAGGTATAGCTAAAAGAAAACTCATAAACCGGGGTCTAACTGCAACCTGTGGTAAGTTGAAGAAGAGCCTTGAGGCAAAAATAGCTGCTGCAGGAGAGGCATGTTGGAGCTAGACAAATATGTGGACACAGGCAAATATGTTTGTGTTTTAACAGTTATTGGGAAGTTAGTAGATTATATATTCTAATGCCCTAGATAAGTTTAAAGAAGAAACATATCTGACAAAGACTGGGGATTTTTCACCGCTTTATGGGGAAGCTTCTTACTCGGATTCCAAGCTCATGAAATAACGTTAGCCGCCAGCTGAATTTACAACATCAAAACCGGACCAGACATTACACCGCCATTAGCCTTCATAAAATCTCAAATAATGCTAGTAGTTACACTTAACACTGTAATTTAAATCAACAACACTAAACATTTCACCATCGAGCGAATCAGCAGCACTTCCTTGCTATGCTAACCATTAGCTAATAGCTAATGTAAATAATTTCACCGCCATCTTAGCTGCACAGGAACTAATGCTAGCGGTGGTGCTAAATGTGGTTTAACTCATCTAAACGGATAGGAGATTTAAGAAAATAAAGTTATTAACCGTTTTCGCAGCGAGGCCAGTGCGTTTGTCCCATAAAAAATCCGTGGTGGCGTTTGTGTTTCTCTACGATCTTGTTGCCAATCCGATATTAATCGCTTCGTTGCTATCACGTAGCCAACGTTTTTTTTTCTCGGTCAGTCCAGCGAAATGAGTACTGGTTCAAACTGGTAAAGCTGTAACGCCCCCTTGCGCTCAGACGAGGTACTGTGCTTGGTTTGCTGCAAATTAAATACTCAAAAAAACCCAACTTGCAATTATAATATAGATTTCCGTCTGAGCAGTTTTATTTAATTATGCAACCAAACAGAAACTTTCATTAGACTGATAATACTTGTTACAGCTGAAACGTTAATGGCTGTTTTAATGATTACTCATTGTCCTGAAACCCTTATTAAAGTGGATAGACTTTAATAAGTCAGTTAAAAACAGCCGGGGGCTCAGAATGCTGCTCGGAGGCATATTAGTGTAAAGTTTAGCTGAAAAGTGTAGCTAGGAAAGGGTTAGCTGCATTCTTATGATTTGGAAGCAATGCCCATTTAAGCGTTTAAATTAGGTCCATTTTGCTTCTCTATGTTGGTTTGATTTTCTAGCAAGGATGAGCTCCTGCCCACATGGTGATAATTGCCACAGATTAAGGATCATAGTATTATGATGCTTAATTACCCAGACAAGGTATGACCGAGTAGAATAAAAAATAGCATTTGAGTGAACTACAGAACGTCAGGATCACTGCACATTTGCAAAGACTTGAGTTTTAGTGAGTTAAATGCCATAAACTTTGGTAACATAAGTAAAATTTAACATATAGTCAATTAGAAAAAAAAAAAAGAGGTAATTCATCTATATTTAACGACACTGGCATATTGAGCTGTTGCAGCTATTTTCTACCCAACCTTGTAAACTATTTTACATTCTATAAAGGTATGAGTTGTAGATAACTAAAAAAACGTCTTAGTTTTAATTAAAAATAAAAGTTAAAACGAAGTTTGCATTTTGTTTTTGAATAACAGAATGGTCTTTTAACTGTCCATCATTAAACTGATTAATCATAACATGTTCCTTAGAATCACAGCACATGGAATCAACAAAAAGTCACCTCTGTATTTCTTAGAAAAAGAAAATGTATTGGTAAAATCAATTAAAATACAAATGTATAATAAAACCTATTTCAATCCTTTTCCCTTTTTTAGATGGCCAATATTAACTTAAGTCTTTATCATATATAACTCCATAACATACTAAATTCTACCAAATGTTATACCAATAACATCGAAATGGGTAAAATAATTCACCCAATTAAATTTTAACAGTTTTTAAAACCTAATGTAGAAAATTGGGGTCTATGTGAAGGCAATTTAAGCTAAAAAGAAAAAAATAAATAAATATGTTTTTTGGACCTGAAAAAAAAGACTATTATCCCTAAACTTTTATATCAATTTGAATTTGCCACACTAAAACAGATCTCACATTAAGTTAAAATATGCATGGGTAGATGTGTTTTTTTCTCACAATAATCAATTCATACATGATTAAGACAGTTTTTATTTAAAATACAGAATATGTTACAAACAAGAATACTAAAAAAAATGTAAAAACATAGCAATATTTTCTCATATTTAGAAAAACAAAAGAGTTCTTAGGAACTTCCCTGACGTACAACCTTAAATGACTCAATAGGTCATTTCCCAACGTGCAGACGCTTGTTTTTATCTTTTTGTCTCTGAGAAAATCACAGCGCAAACTCAACAGTAAAAGCAGTTTTTTGACATATTTAAATTTGGAGCCTGCTAGAGAGTAAATACTGCAGTGTGACTTAAGAAAAGCCGCAAATGTTTGGTAAAGCCCCAAGTTATATAACGCCAGATGAAAACCACTGGAATAAGTGCACCAGGGGTAAATGGGAGTATGCTGTCCAGTTTTCCAGCCATCTTCTTCCTTAACACAATATGTTGGCTTTAATGATCCTAGTGAGCAAAAGAAAGAAAAAAAAATGTCAAAATTAGAATTATGATATCACATCAGTCAAATTGTTTAATCTAACACATTTTACTGCTTACTAATGAAGCTACTTTTTTCAGTTCGCCTGCTTCTTTAAACTATTCATATTGAGCAAATGTTCCAGGCGTAACGAGCCTCGGTAGAGCCACTCCTTATGTTGATCACTCTAAAGCCAAAAATAAACAGAAAGTTACTTTTTTTTGTGAAATTAGTTAATGTACTTAATAAGCATTAATGACCACATACCTCAAAAATGACCTCAACCAAGCTGCAATCAACTGTAATGACCTTGCATGTTTGCATCATGCCTTCATATTCCGCCTTTATAGTCTGTCCGACTGTAAGCTGAACGAAAGGGAGGTACGGCCAGAGCTTTAAATACCGTTGCATGAATATTCTGTGGTTGTCATCAGAAATGTCATCTAAAGGATCTGCCACTGTGAAAAAAAAGACAAAAAATAAAAGTCACATTTTTTGTGATGGCAGAACAGATTCTCTTTATAATCGATTTAAGAGTTTGGAGATTTTATTTAAATTTTACACATTTTTAAGACAATCTGATATTTTAAAATCACTGTAATGGGTAATTAAAAGGAATTTATCACTAAAAGTTTAACTCCCCATTTTATCACCCTACAAACACAGATCTCCACAGCTCCTTGGTCCTAATTATGCAGTCATGTAAAACAAACCTTTGAGGTCTTTACAGAAAAGTTTTGACAAGATGTGAAGTCAGTTCCTAAACATCCCCTCCAGACGTCCTAAGGAAATTGGCTCTTTCAGTATTTACTTGTAATAAATTACAAAAAAAAGACGCTTTTAAACTCCGAATATTGGAAAACGTAAATGCCTCAAACACACTGCTTCCTTGTGCAACATTATTGTAGAAATATATCAGCCAAGACATCAGGAAGAGAATTGCAGACCTTAACAAGTCTGGTTCATCCTTGGTTACAATCTCCAGATGTCTGAAAGTGCCACATTGAACTTTTCTCTCTTTTAGGTAATGAATGATACTAGCCACTATTTTTCTCCAGATATGTACATTTTCATTGCAATAAAGATGTCCTTACGAATTGTTATATATTTTACTCAAACTAAGTTGAATAACAAAGCAATATTTACTCTATTTCTGCTGGATTATTTACACCACCATTTTAAATCTATCAGTAATCTGTTAGAATAAACACAAGTATAAACTGATGTAATCTGGACTTACATGGTCTGCATACCAGATAGATTTCACGTAAACCAACATACATGGGTGTGTGGTCGTCAATATACACCAGGAATCTAAAAGACACGACACATTTCATCAAAATATACAGTTTAAGTTTATATGCATCAAATTAAAAGAGTTTTCTATGTTCAGTAGCACATCCAGACCTCATGCGGTTTTTTCGGTTGGGGAGCTCGCTCATTATACCGGGCTGGAAGGTCTCATTTGGACACTTGACCACAACACGACAACCTAAAGACAGATCGTCCAACCATGGCAACCCATCAAAGGCAAGATGGTGACCGGACACAAGGACTTTACCCTTTTCTGTAAAATTGATCTTGTATTTCACCTTACCATTTTCTGAAAGGAGGAGAAAAATACCATTAGTAAAGCTACTTTCCTTAATTGTGAAGTGTTGTCTTAAACTATTCATTTAGGCCTTTAACTGAATCAGTTAAAGCAACAATTAAACAATAACAATTACTCAGTTTACAGACTCCTTGTTGTTAGAATATGGGTCTTAAAAGTCTTAAAACAGGTTGTTACAACAGATTGGTACTGCTCTTTGTGTTCTTGTCTGAGAGATAAAATAAAACAGAAGAGGTGGACAAAAAGTGACAATTAAGTGTTCAGTCAGATGTAGAAGGTCTTACAGAGCTGTTGGCCAGAGGAGAAAGGGGCCTGATGTATTTGTCAACAACAAACAAACATTAATTAAATGTGCAAATATTAGATCTCTTTAGATCTTTGGATTTTACTTTCCCCACATTATAATTGCCATCTTTGATTTATTTTGGGGGGATTTTGTGTGATAAACCAACACAAAGGAGAAAAAAAAATAGATCTAAAATTAAGTAGAGATTTCTGAAAATAACTGTATTTGCCTTTAATTTAAAGCAGTTAAATACGGAATGAGTATTTTTACCCTTAAAATATGATTACATATGATGCACTTGAAAAATGATAATTGAGTTTGAGTTTTCTTATTTCAATCATAGATCATCTTATTTCATTGACAAGTTTTCTTATTTACCTGCTCCAACTAAAGAAAAAAAACACCTATTTGAATTGATTAGTCTTTTTTTGTGATTAAAAATCTAAAAAAAAAGAAAGATTTTATTCATATTTATCTCTCTTTACTCTTGTAGCCCTAACTGAAATCTAAGTAAAGTCCACTGGTATGCAAGTAAAACGGTGTAGAGTTAACATATCAGTGGAGGAGCCCGTCTTCTGCGTGAGATCAAAATGACATCTTGAATAGACTATATCAGGCTTGTCCAAAGTCGGTCCTCAAGGAACACTGTCCTCCTGGTATTTTGAGGTTTCCCTGCTTCAACGCAGCTGATTTCCATTGATCGTTGATTAACAGGCTTGTGCTGCACTTCAATTAGAATCAGCACTGCTGAAAACGAAAAACACTAAAAACCTAAAAAGACTAAAAACCCACTTTGGAACATGCGAGAAATATGTGAAGCAGAAAGATCAACTTCAATACACCATCTGCAAGGTGAAACAAAGTGGTGGCGCTGTCATGCTGGGGGATGCTTTTATTTAGCAAGAACAGGGATCCTGGTTAGAGGTGAGGAGTTAGCTAAGAACACAGAAATCCTGGAGGAACTTCTATCACACCAGAGATACAGGGATGTGGTCAAACAGATGTTTTTTTTTTTCACTTTAGAGTTTAAGTTACTCTGTGCTGATCGACGAGGAGGGACGGACGGATAGATATAAAGGAAATCATAAAGCCTTACCTCTTGTTATTATTTCTGAGACTTTCCCTCGCTGCCAGCACATATGTTTCTTTCTCGCCAAGACATTCATGTTCACCTTAATTTCTCCTTCTGGCTCAATTCGAGTAATTGTGTTCGTTTTAGAGGTCCCCTCGCTTACAGGGGTTCCTACTGTCACTGCAAAAAGCACACAATAACTATAGTACATTGACCTTGTAAAAGAAAATTTATAACTGTTTAAGGATAAGCCTTTTACATGCTAATAACAACGAATGTTCTATGTATAACTTCCTAAAACTTAAGGTTTTTTTGTTTATTGGTTAGTGCACTGATATTAAATATGTAACGTACAACTTTCTATGTAGTTGATTCCTCTAAGTTTGTAAAATAAATGTTCTCGTGATTTTTAATGGCAATGATTTAATTTAAGGTATCAGTAGAAACCAAAAAAAAAAAACATAGAGCAAAAATATTCCAGACAATATGCGTCTAATCAACCAGTGTTTTTTACCTTTATCCTTCACAGATGGCATGAAAGTTTTCATCACGTTGCCTGCAGTTTTTCCATGGTTTTGAGAGGTCTCTGTTTTCTTGCTGGAGAGACATTTTGTTGTTTTCGTAAAGCCGGACCGCCGTGCTGTAGCTTCTTGTTGGCTGCTTTCATTATCGGTATCTGAGGTTTCTAGTAAGATTGGCGATTCGATGGGATCACTAACACTGTAAGGGATTTTATTGGGTGTAGACGCTGGGATGTTTTCCTTCCTTGCCTTCGTGGCAGACTGCCGCCTTCTTTTGGAAGCTGGGTTTAGCTTCTCATTTTTTCCTTTTTTTGTTTTAATTTTCCTCTTTTTTTGAAATCCAAAACCAAAATCTGGGTCAGAAGACTCAGAATCACTCATCTCTCCAACTGGTTTCCACTCAACAAATGACGCATCAGAGATAAAATCATCATCTTCATCGCCGTCTGAATCACGTGAAGCAGGGGGATTAGTAAAAGCAATCTCTGAGCTTCTAAGGCGAGTCAAAATCACCTTAGCTTTTTTGTTTAAAATGACAGTGGAGGTTTTTTTATGATTCATTTCCTCTTGATTTTCTGGTGATGATGCCTGATGAGTTTTAACAGGGGAGGATGAAGGTCTGGGGATGCTCCCCCGTGAAGAAACAAACAGAAATGGCAACGTGCGTCCTAAAAGTTCAAAAGAAAAGAATGATTCTAATGGAACACAAAGTTGTGGTCAGAAGAAGTGAAGGACAAAAGAAACGTTAAAGTGCCAAATACTTTTCACACCTACAGATTGAAAAACCCAAAAATTTCCTCACTTACTGCAGCTCATGGTTTCATTGTCGTCGTCACTGTCCGAATCCAATTCAGTGTACTCCCATCCCAAATGAGAGTACAGCTCTTTGACCGTGTTCTCAAATACCACCACAGACCTACAATAAAACATTGCAGTTAAAAAAAAAGTTAAAAATCACTGGAATAACTCCTATGTAGAAATGTCTGACAGTGAAAAGCCTCTGTTTGGATCAGTGGATAAGTGGTTTCTGTACTTTAATGTTTCTAATGTCCTCTCGACAGAGAACAAACATACGACTGACTAAAAACATCGACTGACTAAAAAGACTGCTGTTGAAATTCACATTTCTGTTGCATTAAATGTCCATAATCTTGAATCAGATTCCATTTTCCACAATCAGACTTTTTTTTCACAAAAGCAAAACAAATACTCCGTATTTGATTCCTACAGCTACAACTCCAGGACACAGCAAACGTATAGAAGAAGGAATGCGACTCAGATGAGACTAAAACTGTATAAAATAGCATTTCTTGAAAACCTGACAACAAAAAAATGCAGAGTGAGATATGCTACAGTCTGTTTTATGATTTTGATGCTTATGTTTTTATATGCTAATGACAGTTTTTATATATATTTTTTTCCTTTAAAGTGTAATCGTCCAACTCATCTATCACAATGTTCTTTGAGCTCAAAGGGTTAAATAAAGCTGGTTAAATAAAGATTGAATTCAATCAAAAGACAGCTGTGTAAACGCTCACAATTTCAGAATCAGTTTCATTCCCCAAGTTTTGGATGAACTGAACCTTAGTTCAATTTAAAAACTAATTATAAATATATAAAAAACGATATAAATGCTGGTTATGTTTATAAATATGTGCATATACAGTGTTAACTTGGGGGAAAAAAAGGACAGGTGTCTGTTGCAGCAGAACCCGGACTATATGACAAGCTAGTAAATGCAGCAGTTTTATCACATTGATAAAACTCAAATTTTAGCAAAGAATCAGAGAGATAATTAGACTTTTTTCACACTGAAAGATTTTGTCTAAATCAAGCAGGGATCACACCTTCAAGCTGGTTTTAAAAACGACAGGGGTTTAATTTTATCAAAACGCCAGTGTCATGTTTAAAAAAAAAAAGTGAAGATGCAAGTAACAGAAACAGTGACAATACTTACTGACAGAGCTCCAAAAATCTGGTAGCCCGTCTCTGCCTCTTTTCAAGTAGAGCCTTCAGGAGCCTGCATTTCTTCAGTATACCTGGAGTCGTCAGACTGGCCTTATGTACTCCATCTGTGATCCAGTTCTGGAGCTCTTCGCTGCTTATCTCTACCTCTTTCTCCTCCATCCTTACTGCAAAAAACAACAGGAGGGGAAGAGAACAGAAGTGAGTTCATCCAGTGTTGAATAAAGCTTATACATACAGCATTCCATCTTTGTACCTCTCTGAAATTCACTGAGCATCTGAGCTACCAATATGTTCCCTAAATGTTTGACGAAATAATTCACTTTGTGGAATATTGGACTCTTTGGATGGATGCCATATTTTAAGAGCAATGCTTTCATGTTCTGCATACATGTGATCAGAGGAGTGTATAGATCCTGAAAGTAAAAACACTGCCTAGTTTTCCTTTTGTTTCACTTTATCAGGAGATCATCAGCCCCCCAGTCTGTGCTATGGAGCTTGAAATCCACACTGTTGAAACTAAACTCTGTATAAGCTTTTTATCTTCTGCAACTGGATTATCCATCACTGCCTCTGATATTTGTGGCCAGTTGGATGAATGTTATATTACAGGAATTTTATAAACACGGCAAAATATTGTCAGGCATCTGCTGTGAGCATTCTTGGCAATTTTTCTGATGCTTTTATTTTGTTTACATTCATATTAAAACTATACCGTATTGACCAAAATGAAGATGTATTGTGATATAACTTTTGTTCCTATTTAATATTGGCATCACTCACACCCTCTCTATTGAAATTCAATCTGAGTTTCTATGACATGAAGTATATGGGGGGAAAAACAAAAGGAACTTTATTGCACGAGTGCAAATTTGATGGAGAGATGTACCAAAATGAACATCTTTTAACTAACTTTTGTTGCTTTTCATAGTAACAAAAAAAAAGTTTTCTCATCTACGATACTTGCAACCCTTTTTTTTACAGATTAATATTCTTAGATTGATTCTTGTTTTACTTAGATTTCATTGTGCTAAATCGAGCCCTCCGTGAAACCATAGTTGTTGCTAAAGCAACCCGTTAGCAATGACTTTTATAACATTGCTTTCATTTCGTGATCACATGTGATCTGAAAATACTTCGACCAATGTTCGTCTACTGTTACGGTATCTTATTTTTTGTAAATAAAACCTGTTTAAATAAACATTTTACCTGTAGAGTAGCTTTTTTTTTCCACAGGCTAAGTAAACTGCTTCGTTCTTCTTCTTTTTGGGGTGATGTTGTCGCTTGGCAAGTAAGGAGTTGGTATATTACCGCCACCAACTGGCACGGAGTTAGTCGTACAAACGAATGCACACAAGTAAAAGTATGTCGTGCGGCCCAGGTTGAGCAATGTCTACTTCTTTCTCTGAAAGCAAACAGCTACTTGATCGTTTCAACGCGTTCCTTAAAAACAACTCTCGTTGTTTCACGGTGTCTAAATGTTTTCATCCCATTGAAAACTGTTGTCAACCATATACTTGTAATAAAAATGAAATAGAAAATGGAGTGTATGTGTAATCATTAAGGACTATATATAGAAGGAAAATTATCTATGAACATGTTCCTATGTGAAATTTAGTACTTAAATCTATATGTGTGTTTTATATTATAATTTCTCTACGTTGTACTATCCTTAATAAGCAGTCTTTGTTTTAACATCAGGCATTTTATTTCATCCCATATTGCCAGAATTGGTATCCCTATCAACTCTACACATCCAGGATAGGAATATACACGTTCCTAAAATTATGATTTGACACTAGGCTTGAACTTCATCAGCCATAGTGTTTGCTGGAAATTTTTATCGGGTTGTCTGTCCCTGCTATAATCTGTTCCCCCTGTCTAAATCAGACACCAAGAGTCCCAGTGTTTTCATTTTGGTTTAACATCTTTTATGATGACAAATCGCCCCTGAAACTTTGGAGCATATAGACCCTTGTTTTGTAAAGTTACAAGGGGGGACAGATTAAAGCAGGCCACCCTGCTATGATCTGTTCTTCCTGTCAAAATCAGTCACAAAGAGGCCCAGCTTTCTAAGTTTTGGCTTATAAACATTTGTCATGATAACAAATCTGTCCTGAAACTTAGGAGGTGTTTTGTTTTGTTTTGTAAAGTTTTAGCAGAATTTTTGACGTTTTCCATTAATTTCGATGGGAGCAAAAAAAAATTTAATTAAAACAGTTTAAATGGTATAAAGGTAAAAAGATGTAGCATGAATGTCCTTAGTGAGTTGAATTGTTTAAAAGTTAAATGGTTTAAATAGGACAAAGTATGGAGGTGGAGTTAGAGGTCAAAAAGATTATTTTTCAGCTGATGAAGAGAAAACGAGGAAGGGTGATTTTACGTTCAATCCAGAGAATAAACACTTGTTTCACTGCTAACAAAACTGCCTAGGACTTTTTACTCAGTGCATATGTACAGCTTAAAGTCATTTTAATAAAACACCAGTGAAAAAGCTAGTTTGATCCCATTTATCTTCAAAAGCTTAGAACAGAGTCATGTAGGCCTACTACCTGTTGCCACACACTGACAATCTGCTGTCTATAAGGTTAGCACACTTTCGGATCAATTATAAAAACAAAACGACAAACTCATCTTTTCTGAAATATTTACACTACATTTTTAATTCATGCTGCCATGAACAATGTTGGACAATATATTCAGATGACAAACCATAAAATTATCAACATAAAATGACAACTACAGCACAACTGGAAATAGGTTTCAGCTTTGCAAACTGTTTGACAGTTCAATTTAATTGGGAACAACATAATTAATAAGAGAGTAGTAGGAAGAGGAAACGAAATTAAGTTTCAAATCATAAAAAATATAAGGAAATATTTGCATGGGTCGCTACTTTTTTGACATTTCTACAAAAAAAAAGAAGACAAAGGGTGCACCCCTTTGAGGCAAGTTAATATTTATCATACATATCATTTTTATTTTACATATACAGTGGGGAGAACAAGTATTTGATACACTTGATTTTTCAGGTTTTCCCACTTGCAAAGCATGTAGAAGACTG
>JAUZNJ010007856.1:5808-18176 GCA_034780135.1 Jordanella pulchra
AACAGAAAAAATAAATTATTTGTAAAAAACCCCCCCCCCCCCCCCACCAACCCATGATGATTTAAATCATTTGACACAGAGAAAGAAAACAAGTGTTTCTGAACTTTAAGCATAAAAGAGCTTGTGTTTCTGTCGGCCTGTGTGCTTTCAAGGCAGGCGGCTGCAGACAGACGGGCTCTGGGGGATTACAGAACAGGACAGGGGACCATAACTCATCGAACCGATCAACTGACCACAGACAGACAGACAGGCTCGGCTAAATGATGATTGCTAACTGATAGGAATCTGCAGCCAACAAAGAGCATATATCCGTGGGGGAAACCCTGCCCTACCCTCACATTCACACAGAAAATTAATACACAAACACACACACATATACAGACCTTTTAAAGCAGTCTGAAACAATCTCTGATTATTTTTTATGTATCAATCTCATCCACATTCATTTGATGCTTCTCCCAGTCTGGATATAATCAACAGTAAGAAAAATGACTGGAACTTAATCAAATTAACACTGCAGCTTTTTTTTTAATAGAAAATGAATAATTAATTATTGAAAAGTCGCTTAGAAAATGTGACCACGGTGTCTTCTTGGAACGTGTTTTAGGCCTGAAGGAGCCAACAACTCATTTACAAGAAGCAGAAAAAACCCCCCAACTATAATTAAATCGTCAGATTGTTTTTTTTCTTCCCATATGTTTGAGTCACCGATAGAATGAGAAGATAACAGCAAAGATTGCCACTAAAGAGAATATCTAAAATAAAACTGTTTATTGGGAGTGAAAATGTGTTTTTGTTTCACAGCACTTCTTTTGTTTGTTTGTGGACATACTTGCCACTCCAGACGCCAGCCCGTAAAGAAGGCCGCCTTCGGCTTTAGGCTCAAAGATGTGGGCTGCAGGAGGAGGACACTTCTCCTGCCGGATGAAGTTATAGAGCAGGGTCTTTACCAGGCGACTAGTCAGCTCCAAACTAGAGGAAGAGAAGTAGACAAGTCAGAACAAAAAGCTGTAACTCTGAGTTCAAATTTATCAGCAATAATGCAAACCTGCTCAATTGGATTAAATATAGTTGAATTTAAATTATTTGCAACTTTACTGAAATTGATCCATGAAACCAGCAGAACATTAAATAGCTTAAGAAAGATGCTCACCTTTTCGCCACATTATATCCACAAACTTTAAAGCATTTCTTTGAGCTATTATTATGCAAGTTAATGAACAGACAGCTATGTGTAAATAAATGAAGAGTAACTGAAGAGATACAGGGCTTTCCAAACTTCAGACAGAGATCTAACAGGCATAGGGAACATCCTTTATTCACCCCCTTTAGAGTCAATACTTTGTAGAATGACATTTTGCTGCAGCTACAGCACCAAGACTTTAGGGGTATTCCTTTATCAGCACTGCGTGTCTAGATGATGATGATTTTTCAACCATTATTTTTTGAAAACTGGTTAGGAATTAATCAGATTAGACAAAGAGCTTTTATTTTAAATTCTTCTAAAATGTTGCCTTTTGCTCTGGACTTTGACTGGGCCATTCTGAAGCATTCTAGGGTGGTCCAGTCGTAATTCTGTTGCAGTCCACAGCAGGAAGCTGCCACCAGGTGTTACTTTAAGGACAACCTGCTGAGGAAGATATGCAGTGTTCGCCATTTTGACTCTTCTGACCTGGGTGCCTTGTCCCATTTGCAATGAGAGATATGCAGTGTTTGTTTTCCTCCACTATTTTGACTCTTTTGACAATTTACATGGTGTGCCTCTTGCATTGGTGACAAACTTCTAATGAGACTTACGCCTTTACTCTTCTTGCCATGAATGATGGTGGTACACTGTGAGATGTTCATATTAGGGATATTTGTTGAAAACCTATTGTTGCTTTAAACCTCCCTGCAACTTTAACCCTTCTGTCATCTGTGCTGCTTAAACCTCTCTGGTCTTAGCAAAATCAGGTGGGTTTAAGGTTGAGAGAACACCCTGTTAATAATTACTAAATATTAATGAGTCAACCATCAAAGGTTTCAACAGATCTTATTTAGGTGTGTTAGATGAAAAGAGCCTGAATACACTTTATATTCAAACTAATCTATGTATAATTTGTAAGCAAAAATGGAAGAAAACAGTTTTTGTTTTCATTCCACCTTGAAATAAAAAGAGTCAGTTTGTGGTTTTAAAGTGATAAAATATGGTCTAGGGATAAGAGTGCCTTTGATTTCTTTTAGGTAGCAAGATGGACTCGTCGTTGAACAAGTAGAAAAGTTCACATAGTGGGGGATGAGCCAAAAATCAAAACACTGATATCCTTATAAGCTAATAATGCAATCTTATTTTGTTTTTTACTGCACCAGCCACAAGCATGTGGATATTTCACTCTAAGGTTCTCGGTTTTCATGATTTTAAAAGCCTGTTTGTCCAGAGACCATTGTTGCAGGATTTCACCGTTACTGTTGCGTAGAAAAGTGATATCCTCTACTTGCATTTATAGATCTGTGCACTAGCTGCAACTCCATGTTTACTTCTGTGTCAAACTCCCTTTAAGCTTATTACCGACATCTAAAGGGCTGGAGAGAGAAAGTCAAACTTGAGTGCCTCTGTCATTTGACCATCTAATTTTGTTCAATTGGGATTATATTGCAAATGCAATTAATTTCCAAGTCCCACTTTATGTGCCCTTATTTTTTTTATATAAATAGAGAAGATGACAGAATTGCTTGTGCTTCAAAGTTTTAGATAGCATGTATCAATCTAGCCTTTGGATGGATTGAAGGTCAAGTCAGCAAAACTTCATAAAACAATGAAAGTCTTTCTCACCATCGACCCTTCATGATGTGCTGGTATATGAATCCACCTTGGAGGATTTCTTTGTGGAAGAGTTGATAGGAGAAGAAAATCAGTAATGTTGTCACTGCTTCAAACAGGATACTGTAGGTGAGGTCTCTGCACAAATAAGAGCAGATCAGGTCATGTTTATTAGGTAATAAAAAAAACATCAGGTTTATTAACTCGGACAAATGCTTGCTCATACTTTTCAGTGAAGGAGTTCTTACTGATGGATAAAAGTTAGTTGTATTCATTACAATTTAGGGAATCAAAATCTATTAAACCGTATTTAAAGGCAAACTATAGCGCTGAGAGGGGAAAGTTTCTTCCCTTTTTGAAACCTTAAAGTTAAAATAATTTTCTACCTTAACCAATGTTTAATTTGAATTTTGCTAACTTTGCCAATGAAGCTACTTGTGAATATAAACTGTAAGAAACAGTATGATGATCTACATCCAGGCAACAATGTTGGTGCTCCTAATACAAATTATTAATAATTCTTACAACAGAAAGAATTGGATTCCTTTTTCCATCGAATCCTTTTCCATCAATAAAGAGAATTATGCTTTGAATTTACACATATCAATCAAAAGATAATTTAGACATCCCTTTTTTCAGGTAAATATTCCATTATTTATATAGTTTGTGCTCGACACATTCATCTGAAAGAAAGAAAAAAACATCTGTCTCTGGAGCGGAATAAGGACACCAAAGGTGCAGAACTCTGCTACAGATTTGCAGAGGCTATACCAAAAGAATGGCCCGATTCCCAAAGCAGGAGCACGTACAGAGGAAATGGGCCGACAGCCACAAAGTGGTGAAGGGAAGAAAAACAGTGAGCCTTTAAGCTCGAAACAATGAATAATGTTGGAATGCTTAATGCATTTATACACGAGCCAGGTTTTGATGTCCAGAGACAACCGAAAAAAAAGAATAAGGAGGAATGGAGAGAAATGAGTTGAACAGAACACGCGAGAATAGAAAAAAAATGGACACTGCAGTATTGAGGAAATACCAAATGTCAGTTGGTTTGTGTGAACTGGTTTGACATAAGCTAACAAGCCTCTGTGGAGAGCGCCAGAGATGTGTACAGAGCTGCAGTCTCCCTGTATGTCTTGTAGACTGTCAGTCAAATAATTCAGCCATTGATGAGCCACCCACTCACTGAAGTATTCCCTCATTAATTCAGAGTTAGTGTGCGCACTGCCCAGTGGGAGTAAAGGCTGATTTTATTTTTCAAACATGATGTTCTCTTCTCTCCCACGCACTGGAAACGTTCATGAACTTTGATTTCAAGCCTTTTCTCTTCACCTCAGCATCACTTTCTCTTTGCCTTCAGATGTTTCTCCTACATGTTTCCTTTTCATATTTTACAACTGATTATGTTCCCAGCTTATCTGTTACCCTGCTAGTACAAGGCCTTTATGTACACCAATGGATATTCCTTTTCTTTGGGGAGAAGAAGTGAGCGAACGAGGGTAACAAAGACACAATAACGACCAAAAAAAAAAAAAATTCAAACTGATTTAATTTGATATTTAAGTAATTCTACAGAGATACCTTCAACCTAGACAAGTAGTCATCTCAATTTATTAAAGGATTGGAAGGGGAGTTATAATAAGTGCTGTTGTGACTTATGGTTATAGAGTATGCAATACAGAAGTGTGTTTTAATTGAAGTGTCACTGACACACATCCTTACGTACTCACACTTGGAGATACTTACAGCAAGGGTACTTCAACAATCAGGTGAATGAGGTTCAACAACAGCTCCTCCAGGAGGTCCTCACTCCCAGTTTCTACATTTGTGATAAAAGGACATATTAGACACATAAACCATGTATATCAAATAAAACTGCTCTTTTAGATTCCCACAAAATGAACCTATCCATCTCATCTCTCTCTCACAGGAGTGTAACATTAAACACAGTTCAGTATTTGGGGATAATTAGGTACAGAAGCTAAAAATAATGAAAGAAAAGACGATGCATGTTTTAATTCCCTTGGTTATTATATCCTATTTTTTTTTATCATAAAACAATATATTATTTGATGGAGCTCACCTCCAGAGGAGCCTGGCGCCCTCTCCTGGTAGGAGAACTGTTGGTGCAGCTCTTCCTCACTCATCTCTCTGATGAAGACCTTCACCAGGCAACGGATCATGAACAGCGCATTATGCGCCTGCCAGATGAATAACTGACTGTGACAGAAAAACAAAACAAAAAGCTGCATCATTACATTTTTCTCTGTAACTGCCCCCCCCCTTTCACTCTCGAGTGCAAAAGGTTTACCCATACAGTATACATGTTTAACACTTCAGCAGAACAGTGCAATGTATCTGCAAGAGGAATAACAGGAAATGACAGACGGTATCCAAAGAGGGAAAGTCACCCTTAAACTGTGCGAAGTCTCAAAGACCCATCCTGTGATGTTAAATCTTTCAGGACAAACAGAACTTCACCAGCTTCAGCAAGCGTAGCATTTATTGGCGAGTGAATCTCTTTTCCCTCCTTCTACATGTTGGCATACTCACTCTTGGCATTCTGTGGAAATTTTCAGCTCTTTGGTTCTCCCCAGGAAAACCCTTACAAGAGCACCAAAGTTCCCTGTTCTGGGATTGTTTTGAACTTGAGAGAAAAAAAAAAAGGAAACACACAAATATCAGAACATTATTTTACAACTGAAAAAAATGGGATTCAAATAAACTGTCCATTTTCTTTATATTTCTTTAGAGTTTAAATCTAATATGCGACTCTGATGTAAAAAACCAACATACTGAGAGCCTTGGCCAGGGGGATGACAGCCTCTTCAAGTAACTTTGAGTCTCCACTGTAAGACAAAAAGAAAAAAAAACACCAGTTTGAAAGCTAAAGCAAAAATAACCAGGAGTTATGAAATTAACATACTTCTTTTAACGCTTGGTTATCGAAAAGACGTTAACATCAATTATATTTTTTGTCTAAATATTCCATATACACTGCATGTACAGATATAATTTAATAAATATCCCAGGTATATCTATACTTTAAATAAATCCTTTAAATGCTACAAATTATTAACTATCCAAACCTTTTGCTACAGCAACCAAAAAAGCCCTCAAGCTGAAAGAACTTCAGTTTAAAAAACCCAAAGAAGTTTGAAATTTAAATCCAAAAACTATTATCTTCACCTGCTTAACAATTTAACATGAGGAAATGAATCAAGTAGCTGTAATTTTACAGTAAAAAGGGGCGTCTGTAAATCTCTGAAGACCTGAAACTTAACAAGGCTCTTTTTAAATTTCATTGGTCAAGACAAAATATTTAGTCTAATGTGAAGATTTTAAAAATTGGAAAGTCCAACTAAAATCAATTGAATATGAAAATTATGGTCACTTACATTTCAACAAATTTTAATAACAGACTAACAAATAAACATACTGCACATATAACATTTTCTAAATAAATAAAGTCATGCTTTCATTTAAAGTAAATTAATATACATGAAAGAAATATTGATTTAAGCTATCCAAGAGATTTATTGTTTCCCCCAGAATCTTCCAGAAAACATTAGTGGGAAAATGTTTGAAGCAGTGAGATGATCTTTAAGAGAAGAGAGACAGGATAAAACTTTATTGATAACAAAGGTGAACATTTTCTATCAGCCCTTAAAAACATAGAATACGATATATTTATACAGTCATAATGTCAATAGTTTATTAAGGCAGAAAACACTTTGTGTACCATGGTTAGATCTCATCATTTCATTTGGTCTTAAAATGGTTAATTCACCTGGAATGAATGACTTCTTATAGGTGTTTTTTAGTAGCAAAAGGGATCTATGACACTTCATGAGTTCAAAGGTTAAAACTGGAAAAAAAAAAAAAAAAAAGGTGGAAACTATTACCGAGACATTCCTTCCTATATTTTGTTGTTCATCAACACTAATGTACCTGCTATTAACCAGTTTCTACCTGAATTTCTGAAAAAGAAAATAAAATCAAGTTTCTGTTAAGACTCAACAGAAAAACTCTTTAATTAAAAAAATTATTTAAAAAACGTTTAGCATCTTGATTTTACAACAGATTTGGTTGCATTTAGTTCACCTATTTTCAGAGAAAAGATGATTTTATAGTGTTTGCCCTTTGCTGAGTGACAAAGTGTTACTTTACGAAGCGGGATATTTAGGGTACTTCTTACATCTCTTCAAACCCTAAAGCAAGGCTAAGAAATACATTACAAACCCACTCCTCGCATAAGAAAACCCCTCATTTCCACACTATACCCATCTGAATATTATCAGCACTGTTCTGTGGTTAAAGATGGATGCCGGAAATAAATCATGTTATTACAGTATGTATGGTAAAGAGTGTTTTGGGTTTTCAAAATGTCCTCGGTTTGGTCACAGTTTTTAAAATCCAACATAGCTAAATAATTGAGAGATATGAACTGAACAGTTTCAAATGCTGACGGAAAAAAAAAGCAATGCAGTATAAAAAAAATCGGTTTTGTACTTTTGAGCCACAGATTAGTACTAGAATGGACTCACAGCCCAAGCCATCGGTTGGAATATAAGGATTTCTAAAACACTGTTAAACCTCTGATATAATTAATAATATAATAATTCATAGTGATGTTTTTAATTCTGTAGGCACATACATTCAGTCTTATGTTCATTATAGTGTTTAGTTTGATTTCTGTAGAAGCTCTCAAGACCACATATTTGTTGATCCTAACCTCAAGTGCTGTCAAAACCCGATATTTAAGGATCTTAAAAGAGCAACAAATCAGGCCCCACTCTAAAAAAACTGATCCACACTTGAGAGAAACTCTCTGCCACTTATCAGTCAGTAGAAGAAGCACGAGAAAATGGAGGCCAACCGATCTAGGAAAGGTGGCAATGCAGCTAATGCTGCATTATATTAGAAAATCTGCAATGGTGACAATAATGGTGAAGATTGCATTGACTGTATATCAGTTTCTTATCTTTTTTTCTCTCCATCCATCCCTCTGTGGGATTTAGCATATTAGACAATGTCATCTATTTTCAGTGTAAGTATTTGCCAATCAAACTGGTTTAATTATCATATTAGTCGACAACTGTTTACTCCAAACAGGCGTAAGTGATAGGAGCATCGCATGTACTGATAATATGAGGACGCTATACTTGTGATATATTCTGCAGCCTTCACTGAAGGCCACTAACTTGCCTTGGTCAATGTCAATGTTTAAGATTAAAAAAATATTTGCAAAAATAGTATTTTAAGGGAGCTTATAGACAACAAGAAAAAGAAACCTAGTATCCTAAAACATCAATTTACAAACAGAGTGAAAATCTGGGGAGGTTTTCGTACTTAGGCTCTACGATGAATAAATGAAGTTTAATGGATGCCTAAATTCTGCTCTGACAGAAAGAACGAAAACAGCTTTTGGTTTTTGATCAAAGGTCCACCTCTGAGCCTCCGACATGGCCGATTTAAAACGATTCTCCAAAGAAGCGTGGACCAAAATCACTTCCTAACACAGACCCAGGTTTGTTTGATTAGTTTGTTATTTTCCACTTTCCCTTTAGGAAAATAAAAGTTCAAGTTACAAGAAATAGAAAAACAAAACATTTATAAACGTTGTTTTACCTTAACATTTCATTTAGGACACTAGGCAGGAAAAATTAACTAAATGGATCAAGGTTAATCCATTTCATCTTATCACCTTAAAAAGACTTAAGGAATCTGCTACATCAGATCACAACTGATTTTTACCTCATCTTGTCTCTTGGCACATTGAATGAATTTCCCCCCCCAACCAGGAATGCAGTGTTCTTTTTATCATTCACTTTATTCATAACAGACCTGCATGTTAACATTTAACTAGCATCCTAAGCACACGTGAAACCCGGGTGGATCATTACTCAGTTGAGCTCTGCAAACATCGCCTGTAGTTTAATGATCCTGAGCACAAATTTACAGGACATTTTTACATTGTGAGCCAAACACATAAGAAACAACCAATAAAAATTGGTGACATTTTCCCCAGATTTGAAAGCAGTTTTATGAGGAGTACCTAAAGAATCGTGTTTTTGTGTTTTGCTAACCCGTTGTGCAACTATAACAACATTTTGACCAACTTCTCAAGTCATAAAGATGTGTTCATGCAACGGTGACAAAGGTTGGCTCCCTTCTCTGTTAGACAATAATATAATGTAAAGTTAAACTCAGATCATTTGACCACATAATCTCGTTAAAAAGACTCAGAGTTCTGGGTGGCACGTCTGACTATGTGTTGGACTGCTTCTCCTCTTATCTGACTGATAGGACACTCTACATCACGAGAGACAAGTTTTCCTCGGACCCTACTCCTCTGCCCAGCTTCTTCTATGACATCAATGCCGATAAAAATCCAGATTTATGTATCTTCTAAGCCTCACTAGCTGGATAGGATGTCCATTCTCAGGCAATCTCTATATGGTGTTAGTGACTGGCTCTTCAGTAGCTTTTAGGTTTTAAACACAGATAGGACAGTTATCTACGTGCAAAAATAGACCACAGAGTTGCTTCTTTTTGCCTAGCAACCAACTAGACATAGCCAATAAACTATTTCAGATGCAGTTGCATGGAATAAAATCTGTGGGTTAAATCAAAGACAAGGCAATGAGCAGGAGAAAATGAGAAAGATGGACCATTTTATTATATCACTTGAATCAGAAATGTTTCTTTCTACCTGTTTGTAGGACTGATAAAGGTGAAGGAGATGAGCTGATTCCAGAAGGGGTCATTCTCAGATATGGACTCAGTGCCTATCAGAGCTTTGAGGCTGGCATTATCAGACAGGTCAGTGACCTGGCTGGTGTTTGCACCCATAGTTCCCTGGCTTCAATCTTCAGTCCTTATTTATTGGGGGTGTGCAAAATCCTAGAAAAAGCAGAAAGAGTCCATTAATGTAATTGATGACCATGCATGCACACTATTATGTATGGAGTTAACATCTAAATATAGGAAAGAGATTTGCACATTGTTTAAAATAGAGACAAAGGGAAGTAAAGGCTTATTTTTTTATGGTCTGGTGCTGTTTTTCAGGTTCTTAAAATACACCAAATGTTCTCTACTTAAAACTAGTAAAACAGCAACGGCTTATTTATCAAGACTAATTTACAAATAAATTAATAAAAGAAATTAATTAATAAATACATGTAGACTGTAGTTCTAATAAGAATCTGTACTTTAAATATATGCAATGTTTTATAACCGTGTACAACATGGCATTATTATTTTATTATTATTATTTCTGCTGATAAGGAATTTAAATCATGTGGAAAGTGAAGGATTAACCAATGTATCTCCTCTGCGCCCATCTGCACACTAAAGCTGCTAAACATCCATAAGTAAAAATATTTTACAAACAGACATCAGTCTCATTGAAATGTATTAAATTATGGTCAAACAGGAAGGAATCTGACTTTACATTTGAACTGTTTGTATGCAGCATACATAATTTGTGTTCATACCATGCCACTGTCCAATAATTTTGATTCCTGCTGACATTTTGGAGACAGTGTGAAAGTTTTTAACATTAACATTTCACAGTAAAAAGAAACATTTATTATTATCATTCGTGGTTCTATCAGCTTAGATGATCCCAGTACTCGTCCTTTTTGTCTGAAGGATGTATCCATCCATGGTCATGAGCTCCATTAAACTCTACAACCACAATGACCAGTACAAGTCTATGCAAATGACCAGATATAACACTGGAATTTGGACCATGACTTCATTGCTCACAAAGGATAATTACCTGCCAAGACTTTACATTAAAACTAGTCCACACAGATACTAGGATGACAACTGCGATTAAAAATATTGTGCAGCTTTTTTGATTGCCATCGACTGTTACATGCATGCATTCATTAGTACACTCAGCAGCGATGCTTTAAGATCACCTGAAGTGCATAAATACCTGATCTCTCCTTTTGCAATCCATTAGGAATAGGCAATATGGGCTTAAAATCTTATATTTTGTGGTATTATAATGAGGAGAATAAATTGACAATGTAAAAACTTACTCACTACCTCTTTACAGCTTTTTTTAGGTAACTGCGGGGGGGTAACTGCAGCATGGCCCTACAATCACAAGTACAAGTCTTGAAAAACATACAAAATTAAATAGGCTTCTTAATCAGTTACATAAGGTGTGATCTATATGACTAAACATCTCATTCTAGGAACTACATTGAAACATATTCTTCGAATTTGCAAATGCCCCAATGGAAAAAAATGAAAAAGGACACAAATAAAAAATAAAAATTCTGACCATTCACCGTTTTGTTGTTTTTGATTATCATTAATTCTAGTTTAACATTTAGACAATGGATCAAAGTTCTGTGAAATATAGGACTATAAACATAAACAATACCATAAATGATCACCCCCTACTATCCATTGATAACGTTTTGTTGGATTTGTTAATAAATGTTCCATTTTTGCTTAGATGAAGAATTGTACATTTGTTCAATCATTGTATCATTTTTATCATGTAAATGGGGGAAATATGGCTAAATATTACCCTCAATAATCAGACTTAAAATAATAATAATAATAATAATAATGACTGGCAGTTAATATTAGGGATTGGTAAGAAAATCTGCATCGGCCTTTAAAAAACTTGTTTCAGTTGAGCTCTACTGACATTTTTTTTCCATTACAGACGCAACAGGATGAACATTACCAACCAGGATATTTAGTTTCGCCTTTAGCAAACAGGCTAGAATGAATTAGAGCACTGCAGACTTCAACCATGACTAGTAGAAGCTCCTTTAATAAAGTACTACACGACAACTACATGGTGGAAAGAGGCATATATTAATTAAAAAGCCGCGTTTCTTATCTTTCCTTTCATCGCAGGCTGACTGATTTGTACTACAAAATAGTTTATTTTTCAAGTTTTTCCTGTTAATATCCGAGACATCAGGTTAACGTTAGCAAGTTTCAAGCTTTAAGTAAAGGGATTAGGGAGAACCTCAAAAACTGTAAACGACTGGTTTTTAAAAAAGTAATGAAATACACAGTGGTTAGTTAATGATGCAATAGAGAACTTTACAACTAGTCTGTGAGTTAAACTCAAGCAAATAAGCTAACGTTTACTGGGTGTTTGCAATCAGCTGACAGCTCGGCTTACCTGTCAGAAAAGCTTCTCGCAGTTTCTCTGGCTCCAGCTGGCTTCCTGCGGTGCTACCTAACAGCTGTTTTCCTACAGGGAATCACGTTTAAACGATTGAGTTGCTGAGTTTAACACACCAGAGGTACATATTTAATATAGTATATTCATTTACGACGCTAGCCCCACTCTACGTCCTCTTTTCCTCCATGTTTTCCACGTCGCCACCCTTTGCGTGATGACGAAATGCGAACGGTGACCTCTACGCCCGTGACGTCTTCGGTTGGTAAACAAGTAGCCCGGCATGTTGTTTTACATCTTCCTTATATATATATATATATATATATATATATATATAGTTAGTTTCTACCAAACAAAAAAGAAAAAAAAATAAAACATTATAATTTTGTATATATTGAAAAT
>JAUZNJ010007867.1:0-18174 GCA_034780135.1 Jordanella pulchra
CACAAGGTTTTCACACACTGTTGCTGGTATTTTGGCCCATTCCTCCTGCAGATCTCCTCTAGAGCAGTGATGTTCTGAGGCTGTTGCTGGGAAACACGGACTTTCAACTCCCTCCAAAGTTTTTCTATGGGGTTGAGATCTGGAGACTGGCTAGGCTACTCCAGGACCTTGAAATGCTTCTTGTGAAGCCACTCCTTCGTTACCCGGGCGGTGTGTTTGGGATTATCGTCATGCTGAAAGACCCAGCCACATTTCATCTTCAATGCCCTTGCTGATGGAAGGAGGTTTTCACTCAAAATATGACGACAGATGGCCATATTCATTCTTTCCTGTACACGGATCAGTCATCCTGGTCCCTTAGTGGAAAAACAGCTCCAAAGCATGATACTTCCACCTCCATGCTTCACAGTAGGTATGGTGTTCTTTGGATTCAACTCAGCATTCTCTCTCCTCCAAACATGACGAGTAGAGTTTTTACCAAAAAGTTCTATTTTGGTTTCATCTGACCATCTGATATTCTCCCAGTCATCTTCTGGATCATCCGAATGCTCTCTAGCAAACTTGAGATGGGCCTTGACATGTACTGGCTTAAGCAGTGGGACCCGTCCGGCACTGCAGGTTTTGAGTCCCTGGCGGTGTAGTGTGTTACTAATGGTAGCTTTCGTTACTTTGGTCCCAGCTCTCTGCAGGTCATTCACTAGGTTCCCTGTGTGGTTCTGGTATTTTTGCTCACCATTCTTGTGATCATTTTGACCCCACGGGGTGAGATCTTGTGTGGTGCCCCAGATCTAGCGAGATTATCATTGGTCTTGTATGTGTTCCATTTTCTAATAATTGATCCCACAGTTGATTTCTTCACACCAAGCTGTTTACCTATTGCGGATTCGGTCTTCCAGCCTGTTGAAGGTCTAGAATTTTGTTTCGAGTTTCCTTTGACAGCTCTCTAGTTTATGGTGGAGTTTAGAGTGTGACTGTTTGAGGTTGTGGACAGGTGTCTTTTATACTGATAACGGTTTCAAACAGGAGCCATTAATGCAGGAAACGAGTGGAGGACAAAGGAGCCTCTTACAGAAGAAGTTACAGGTATGTGAGAGCCAGAAATCTTGCTTGTTTGTAGCTCACCAAATATTTATCTTCCACCATATTTTGCAAATAAATTCTTTAAAAATCAGACAATGTGATTTTCTGGATTTTTTTTCTCATTTTGTCTCTCATAGATGAGGTACATCTATGATGAAAATACCGGCCTCTCTCATCTCTTTAAGTGGGAGAACTTATACAATTGGTGGCTGACTAAATGCTTTTTGCCCCACTGTATATATCTATATCTATATATACCTATATATATCTATATAGATATATATAGATATATATATATAACAAGGACCACTTTAGAAATATGGGGCTTGTGAGGCAGCAGTGTGGATCTGAAAAGAGCAGCACAGTGATCTCACTCTAATGTTGTTGAATTGTTTTCTTTTTTCAAATGACGTTGGATAAACCGGATTTAGTCCTGACTTGCCATGCCTTAAGATTAAAAAAACAAAACAATCATTCTGTAACCGAACCTTCGTAAACACATAAAACCTGTGTTTACTCCACCACCACATAATCAGTCCAATCAAGGCAGCGTGGAGCGTCTGAGCAGGGAAGCCTGCATTTACTGGCTCTTCACATTAAAGTTCCCAGGGGTGTTATTGAGGACGTTTTCATTAAAGTCCTTCAGAGCGAAGCTGCCGCTGGTGAGAGGGTTGATGGAATTTAGAGCAAATACTTACAGGAAATCACTCTTACTCTTCTCCTTATATTCCTTCCTTTTTTTATCCCCACATGAGGAGCAAATGGGACATTTGGCTCTCTGACCAGGGTAGCATCAGTTTTTAGGTGGGTAGGCAGGGGTAGTGTACAGGCCTAAATGTTATCTCTTTGGTGTCCTGCATATCCATCAGGGATGATTGGGTTAAAACAAAATAAACGACTAGTGAAATTATTTGGGTTTTCTTTGCAATGCAATGATATTAATGCAATAAAAACAGACTTTAACCAACCGAGGGTGAGATGTTCTTTCAGACACATCTGAAAGATGTGTCTGAAAGAATTTGTTTAGCAGTTTATTATTGATGAAAGCTTGACTTATTTTGTGTTTTTTCTTTGTGTTTGCCATTGAGGTTTTGGTGGAGCATGTCTATGACTGTGTGTTGGCTCACCCTGTTTATAGCACCATTCATTCATTCAGGAACGGCTGCTGCTTTGACGTCTGATCATGTTAGTGATGTTAGAGGATGAATGAGTCTGGCGGTGCTGCGTTAGGTGTCAGATGTAGGCTTCCTGACGTGTAAACACAACAAAAACGTGCATCTGAATGTTTCCTTTATGAAAACGTCCTTGGACTCATTCTGACTCAAAGATCGGTTCGCCTGGATCTGTGGGCGGTGTTAGAGTCCATTCTGAGTGGAATGTGGTTGCTGAGCTAAGAAGTGACAGAAGACATCAGCTAAACCAGGTCATGTTCCTCCCATTTTCCCAATCAATCCCACTTTAGAAAGTGCAGATTTTTCAGCCAGCAACAGATCAATAAAAGGATTGAATGACTGAAGTCTACTAATCCAATTACCCCCCTCCCCCACCCCCATTTCACTGAGATCCATTCAGAGGCCAGGGATTGTTTTCCTTTGCCTTTCTAAACGTGAGGCGGACTAGCTGATGGATAGAGACAGACGCCATCAGTGTCTTCGGCCTGATTGTGATCGCTGGCATCACAGCCTCGTAACGCTTGGTTTGAGCTCGTCAGCAAACTCAGCTTCTCTCTGTGGCTCCATTTGTGTGAACCCTGGTACAGATCAGCAGGCTCCCCACTGTGTTTACCTGGGCGCAATATGTCGTTCTGAAGGCAGTGAACACTTCTGAGATGCTCGACACAAAAAGGCAGTAAGTCGTGCAAAGAGATGGCCCTTCTAACCTTTACTTTTTCTTGCACCTGAATGTTCTGTGTATGCAGAGTCGGGAACAAAGTCATCCAAACAATCTGCCATCTCTGCTCTCATTCTGTTGCTAAAGAAAGCCTCAGATCTGCCCTGCTGTTTATTGCACACATCCTCATGTCCTGCAGTGACTCACAAGGATCTGTGGAAACCTCACACACCCACCGAAACCCTGCATTTATCGCAGGTCTGTTAGTTCAAACGGTGCGTCTTGAGTGCAGAGGGGAAGGAAGTGAAATGTAGCAGGAGACGTGACAGAAAACCTTTTACAGGTTTAAGATCAGCTGCAGGTATTAAGCTGCTCTCAGGGTCCAATAAAGCTTGAGAGAAAAGGATGAGGAACCGACCAAGATCAAGCCGATAGGAGGAAATAATTGGAATGCTTTGAAGCTGCTTATCTGTGATAAACACAAATCAGAGACTTTGGGCAGAATTAGTTTTTGTTTCTTTTTAATCTCAGAATAAAAGGAAATAAAAGGCTGAAGTTGATATGAAATCTGCTGCTCTTTTTATCTTGGTGATACCTTGTAAAAGTATTCATACCTCTTGGACTTCTAACATAAAATCTGAAACATTAAAGTGTTTTAATAGAGACTTTAGATAAACAATAACTGATTGTGAAATTGAATGAAAATGATTAGTTTTAAAAGTCTTTTTTAAATAAAACAACCAGGGTAAAGTAGCTACAGGTCTTCTGGGGTCAGTCTCATTTAGATAACCTACAGATTGACATTTTTTTCCTCTTAAAACATTTCAGGTATGGAGAACATTGGATGGAGAACGTCTGACATCAGTTTTGAAATCTGCATTTTAGTTGTATTTGTGTTACTTTAACTAGGCCATTCTAAGCCATGAATCTGCTGAAGTCAGAAAAATCCATTGTATCTTTGGATGCTCCTACCTCCTGCTCTTAGCTCCTGTTTCTTCACCTTAAGCAGGGTCAACAGTAAGAACACTTTCCAAGAACACTATTTATGTTAAACTCTGTGGGGTGGCTTTGCCTATACATCTTTGCATGCAAAGGATTGTGGTAATCCCTATAACTCATTAGCACCAGATAGAAACTTTAAAGAGTCTTATGCTAAATGAATTATTAACAGGAAGCATCCTGCTTCTTTTTTCTACCTCCTTCCTTACTGCCAGCACTTTTCAGATAGCACCTATCTTGGCGGCTGCTGACAAACGTCTGCTTTGGCTTAAGTACCCTTATTAATTAACCAGATTTGGATTGAGCTGTGTTCTGGAAATTCTTAAGATTTCCTTCCAATATTCAACAATAAGAGTCTTTACTGTAAATAAAATACAAAACAATTCTGGAAAAGTTATTTATCCAGAAAAAAGTCTAAAAAATTAGAAAAACATCATCTTATATTTACATAGGAATGATGGTCAGCTGGGTTTTGGTATCTAAAAGTGTGTGTGTATGTGCTTGTTTTTCATATGAAAAATGGCACGTTGTGGGCGACTGGCTGCTCCTTGTGGGGCCCAATACCCGGATGGGAAATTACTTTTTTCAGCTCAGGGGTCACGTTTAAGACTAAGGTGTGAATTAAGGTTAGGCTGGGGTTAGGGTAAGGGTCACGGTTAGGACTAATGTGGGAACTGAGTTTAGGTTGGGGTTAGGGTTAGGTATGACCCCACAATAGTTAGGAGTAGGGTAAGCTGTAAAAATGAATGGAAGTCAATGAAAAAGCCCCACAAAGATAATGAGAAAAGTTTTCGTGTGTGTGTGTGTGTCTGTGTGTGTGTCGGACAGCATCCCACTGTGCTGTCTCCACCATCTGGACTGGTTCCTTCATCTCCTGTGCAGTTGCAATACTACATTGTCATTCTGAAACTCAGGATGCTTTCAGCTGAAGAAGTTTGTGAGCAGCTGAGTACAGTCTGGTCTAAGAAAGAAAACAGTTGTGGCGTTTTTATTCCCGGAGAGGTCAGAGGGAATGTCTTTATCCTGTCCACACCCCGCATCACCTCCTCATGTATGCAGAGCCTGTTCAGTCCTCCTGGACCTTCTGTAAGTCACTATGACCTTGTATTATGGGTGTTCATTCTAAGGTTGTTCCTCCAGGACCGCTGTGTTAGATGTTGAACTGTTGTTCTGTAGTGGGTCTTGTCATTTTCAGATATAAGAACCCCAGCAGTGGAGTCCTCTATAAACTTCGCAAACATGTCCCTTATGTAGATAGAAGAGCAGTTGAGTTTTAGGTCCAGCATGATAGTGAGGTGTTGATGGCTGAGCTGATATAGACCAATAGCTAGTGTTTTAGTCAAGACCACACCAACTGAGACCAAGGAGACAAGGCCAAAAACTTTAGAGACCAAGACATAAACGTTATATGGTCTCGGTCTCGGTCTCTAAGTGTGTAGGTCTTGTTTTGGTCTCGGTTTCTAAAGGTCTTGACCTTGTCTCCTTGGTCTCAGTTGGTGCGGTCTTGACTACAACACTACCGATAGCATCATTAACAGTCATAGCCTATATGATGATAACCCCAATGTTAAAATGGGGAGTTCAGTGTATATTTACCATCTCAAAGTCCGTCTCCTTTATCTCCTGTCTACACTGTTCCCCCCTCTGTGTTTCCCTATTCATCATGTATAACATGCTGCTCATATCAACCTCAATGCCAGCTTGTTGACATTTTTTTCTGCAGCAGAAGAACGATATTTTTAAGGAAAAATAAACATTTCAAGTTATAACACTGTGTAACTTTCCTTGAGTGTCCTGAGAGATTTAGTCTAAAGCCAAGAAAGATGAAAAGAGGGTTTATGAGAGCTTTTCTTTATTCTAAACAGCAATATCTGTGTCAACAAGCTATCTATACAGAGGCTTCAGTCTATGCAGTCTAAAGGGAAATAAGGCAGTAATTGTTTTTTTTTTTCCCAAAATTGAATCAATATGTTTTTAGTGAATAATAAAGAAAATACAAGCTGCTGTTTGCTGTCCTGCATTTGCTGTCAGTTTAATAGCAGTTATAACATCTGTTGTATAGCATGTTTTATTAGGCTGTAATGCTTCAAGGTCTGTCATATTTTATTTTCATATCTTCTGCTTCTTTTACTGCAGCAAAAATCATAAAGGAAAATCCTTACAGCTACAGTACAAAGTGACAAAAAGCTACAACAGAATTATGTATGCACTAAAAGCAGACATAAAGCCAAGCATGGGGCTCATATTTCCTCTATTACTGTACAGGGAGCACAGTGTCACCTCTGTGAACGGCACGGTCCATCCTTAATGCATTTTCATGGTGAGAACTATTTTCGTGCACGACTAAATAATCTGTTTGCCCTCCACGGCCGAGAAATGGATGAGGGTCAGACTTTATCGCAATTTTCTCTGACATTTGATAAGGAAAGTTGAGGAGAAACAGCTGCCCTTATTTTGCTTGCCCTGCCGTTCAATAATGCTCCTATTGAGGAGCGTTTTTTTACCCCGAGGGGGAAAGTACCTCAGAAAAGTACCTCACATTTAGGCTATCAGCAAAAGGTCAAGCTGCTCTGAATCTCATGGAAAAGTCCATTCAGGATACACAGCTTCCCCTGGCCACGCCAGGCAGCCAGAAGCCTATCATCTCTGTGAAAATAACATTTCTGCATCATGATGGGGTGGGTTGAGGTGGGGCTCCAGCGGTGTAGAGAATGTCAGGACAACGCTGTGACCTTTGGAGCAGCGTGAATACAGATGGCCATCTAACGCTCTGTTGATGTCACAAATGCAGCCATTTTTCTGCGACCTTTCATTTGGTCATTACTCTGAGTGTCTGCTCAGAACATCCATTTCATTTCATTAGACATCATCAGATCATGTTGTAATACACAGGTCAGAAGTTTACATACACACAGCATGGGCAGAAATTCACATAATATTACACTGTGACTGCTCTGTTCTGTTCAGAGTGGAAGAGAGAACTAGAACTACAATAGAATACAATAGAATGATCCATTATTATAATTATTATTCAGTTGTTTTAGTGCAACTAATGGAACGGTTTAGAACACTGGAATCTGCCCATCAGATACCAGCTAATATTGAGGCCAACCTTTATTTCATCAGATTAGCTCTCTTGATAGCTTTGGAAACTATTTGCAGACCCGCTAAACCTCTTTATATCAGGTTTCAATAGCTGTAAGTCTGCTAACAACATTTAAAAAGTCGTAGCTTAAGCCAGCTGCATGCACACATGAAAGGACATAATTGCCTACAGTATTTATCGTCATAGAGAACTACCTTCTGGTTCTGCTTGAGGTTTCTTCCACCAGGGGAGTTTTCCTTTTCAATGTTGCTACATTTCAATTGCTATGAAGGAGTACAGTCTACAGAGTAATGCAGTTTGTGTGTTTCTTTGTCTGTGTACAGGATAACTTGAAAGGTTATGAATGGAATTTGATTAAATGTTTGCCAAAGGAGCACCTCAGTCCCAGGAACAACCTATTAAATATTGGCCATGGTCCACATCATAATCAGGACACAAGATGTTTTTTAAAGGATTCTTTAACATTATTTGGTGAAACAAGCAGTTCCACCCTAAACCAGAGGGTCACAGCAGTGACTACTCACAGCTTCAGCATCAGACTCAAAAAAATCCAGAAGTATTATCCTGAAGCTAAAAACACAGGAAAGGTGAGCCCTGCCGATCAAAGAAGAAAGCAGAGTGCAGAGTAAATGAACAAGGTGAGAGCAGAACAAACACCAGAGGCTGCAGACACAGGCTGTGCCTTATTTATAAACTTATGAAAGGATTTTAAGAACATTTTTACCAAAGATGCACCTAATGCCATGGAATAATTCATTAAAATGTGATAATGATCCAGATCTATTGCAAGTTTTAGCTATAGGTGTAAGTCCCAATATAGGGCAAAACTTGTTGCTTGGCAGAGGTCTGCGCTTTCCAAGTGGTTTCCTATTTTCTTTATATAACCCCGAGTTTTTTCTTCTCCTTTAGGATTTTCTGCTCCTAGGAAAATTTCATGGTTCAACCAATTAAGCAAGTCCTTCTGATATGGAAATGACAAAGAAGCCCAGACCATCACACAAACACAACCATGTCTGACTGTAGGCATGATGTTATGCTTCTAAAAATTCTTCATTGAGACAAAAGGGTCCACGTTTGTCTTAGCAGACAGTGCTAAGTCCTTTTTACGAGCTCTTCGGGCATCTTGGCACAGTGTTGTGCAGCAGGTGTTCAGGGGCTATCATTTATAGGGTAAAGGTAACTGGTATTAGAAAAGGAAAAAGGCCATTCAGATGATTTAGATTGTTATGGTTGGATTGGAGTTTAAAGTAAAGATGAGAACAAACTACCTTGCGTTAACTGTTCAGGACAGGGGCAATTATATTAAGATTAGGAGGGTATATTCCTTGCAAACTTTTGGCTCCTCACTTCATCCTGAGAATCATTTAAACCCACAGCGTAACCCCTTTATGATCGTTGCTGACCTGTTATTTTGAAAAAAATGCTTTGCATCTCAAAAGTCAGATCATCTGAAACTGGTTTCTGGAACATGAAAATCAGTTCATTGAGGTCCACTAATCTCTACAGTCACCAAACCTGAATCCAACAGAACAACTGTTGGATTTGGTGAAACAGGAGGTTTTTATCATAAACCTAAAATCTTTGGGTTCTGAAGCCAAAAGATGGCCGAGTTTGAAGATGGTTAAAACTCAAACCACATGAAGCTGTCCATGAGTGTCCTGTGTTTGGAGAACTCTCTCTGCCTTTGAGCTGCTAATGGAGGAATCCACGATCCTCAGTGGGTTGAGATGTGAGGTTTTGTGGGAATTCATCACCATTATGATTGGAGGAGCTGTTGTAATGCTGGGATATAGCCTGCAGCTCATCACTAGAACATGAAAATGAACCACCTTCATAAAAAGGACTTTTTATCTGAAGTCTTAATTGTTCCTCGGGCAAAGGAAAGACATTCAGCCTACATGTTGGCGAGGAAACCTTAACAGAGCATAACCTGAAACTTTCTGAACAAACTGTTTTTTTTTGGGTTGGGATTGGTTTAAGGTATTGGTAGCTGACAGTGGTGAGAAAAGTCAAAATAAATGTAACTCCAATAAGTAGTGAGTGAATAGGAGCAGTGACAGGTCTGCCGGGATGGGTTTTAATGAGGAGAAGGCAACAGTGAGGAGGTGGAGACAAATACAGAGGAAGGACGAAACTTCAGAGTCAGCAGAACTGAGTCAGATGTAGAGCTGCAGAGAACTGCTGGAGAGGCTCAACAAGCAGGACTTTAAGCGGGGAGATCAGAGGGTGGGTGTGAGATTCTTGGTTACATCTTTGTCATATGTTTTGTTTACTGTCCTGAGGATCCAGAATCCTATTGGTCTACATGTACTAGTGATTCTGACCCAGTGTTAAATCTTTCAGCAACTTCTATCTCTCCTGTCAGCCTAATGATGACAGGCTCTGTCTCCATTTAGTATTTTTTTTGTTTTGCCCAGCTGTCATAAGTGTTAAGATTAAGTGTCGAGCTGCTCCTCTGCTGAAGCCGCTTTAAGCAACCCAAACACGTCCCTGGAGCCAGACGGACGGATTAATACGGAGATTTCAGCCTTTTCAAGCCATCAACATTTCCTTTTCAGGTCCCAAACGTGCAGCTTTGCTCCCGCGTAGCACATCATCCTGTTGTTGAGGAGGCGTTCTGCATAAAAGCCGTAAAATGTTCTCATATAAATGTTGATTTTGTGAGATAGTATCTATAAACGGGGTCACGTAGAAAAACACATGAGGAGAAAAAGATTCATTTGTCAGAAAGAGCGTGCAGTGAGATAAGAATGCATTTCTTACGCTTAAATGATGGTTACAGTCATTACTTTAATATATATGCAGTAAATTGAAAATGTGGAGGAAAATAATCAGAAATGAAAGGTTCTGACTTTTTAGAGAGAGTCTTTGGAAAGAGAATCCCATTTCAAAAAAGAGAGCACTGTCATTAGCTGAAACTTTAAATTAAATTGTGAATAAACTAAGAAGAACTAATGCAAACCCTAGCTTAACTGAAAACACCAAAAACCTTTAGAAATGTGCCGGGGATGTGACTTTAGTTTGGTAAATGTGTTGAGGATAGTTTAAACTAATATAGTTTATTTTTCACAGTTGAATTCATTACTGCAAGCTGGGAGTTCTCTTTATAAAGTTTATAATTCGAAAAACTGAAAACTCATTTAAAGTTGTTGAAACTGAAGCAAAGGTCCTCGGCCTGAATATTTCTTGGTATGTTTTTTTTCTGGTAAATCACTTCATTTAGATGAAATTAAGATAAAGGTTTGGTATTTAACCAAGATACATATGTCATTTAGATCCCATGATAAACAGATTTCTAGGATTTACCCCTTCTTCTCCAGTAAATTGGCTGAGGGATACTTACAAATATTTGTCCATGCATTTATTTCGTCAATGCTGGATTACTGTAATTCTTTACTATCAGTAAGTTAAAAAAAATGTAGTTAAAATCCTTCAACTGATCCAAAAATTGTACTGCCAGAGTTCTGTTTATGGTTAAAAAGAGAGATCATATTTATCCTTTTAGCTCCCCTTCATTAGCTTTCTGTTAAATCCAGAAGAAATCTTAAAGTATATTAGTCCATAGTAATCAAACTCCATCATTTATCAGAGTTCCTGATTGTTCCTTCAAGTTTCAACCACTTTTCCTCCTACATTCTAATCATATTCTAAAATTTTGTATACATTTTTACATCACTTTTTGTTCATTCCCTGTTTTTCTCCAGCTATTAGATGCCACTGTTTTACTGTGACTGTCCTGGTTGGCAGCATCAGAACAGCTGGTCCTTCTAAGACCTTCTTATATCCCTGACCAGACCCAGAAGCTGCTCCAAATTTCTCTTTGAAGGCCAAACACAGCTCTTTTACTCTTACCATGAATCACAAATCAACATTCTCTATTTTCATTATGTAGCAATAATGACATTTTGGTGAGATACCAGTTCATCCACATGTAACCTACAGACACAAATTAAAAACACTAAAATGCAGAAATACTAAGGTCAGCTTTATTAGAGGAGACCCCTGAAAGATGTTTAAAATACACTCTTAAGAAGAATGTTTACTTTTCACTCTAACAGTCAGGAGCACCAAACTAAATGTTAAAATGGTTTAAATAGGACCATCCTTTTTAATGTTCTCATCATGTCAACCTGAGCTGAAAAACCTGGATGGCATTTTAAACATCTTGAAAAGTTACTGAAGATTTTACAACCTCTCAGCTTTATTTGTTTATACTTACATCTTCAAATTTTCAGTGCCTTTACATTTTTTTAAATGTATCAGGTAATGATGTTTGCTTGATTTTGATCTGTGGGACCTGGGTTTGAATCCTAGTTGTGTCAGGGAGAGCAACAGGCTTAAAAACTCTGTCAAGACTTTGAGCAAGTTTTAATGACTTCTGAATATGAGAGAAGCTAAAAGGACTCATTATCCTTAAGCATGTTTAAAAACACTTGTTTGTTTTGGGGGGTTTTATTTCTCGTCCACATTTTATTTTTATTGAAGAGTTTTTTCAAGAGTTTCTGCAGAGCGTTCTTTCATTTTTCGATTAAATCACTCTTACCAGTAGCCATGGGTTCTTCTCCAAAAGAAGCTCTTTTTTCTGGTGGATGCTGGTTTGGTTGATGGACATGTTATGGTACATGATGAGGAGTGAGGAGGGTTCTGACTGAGGGTCATTGCTATATCTGGACCTGAGTGGTGAGCCCATGCTGGGGAGGCCTGGCAGTCAAAAGAGCCACACTCCAAAATAAACACGTGCTGCAGTGAAACGGTCCAAACAGGAACGCTAATCCATCTGAGCCAACCTTCATTAAAGAGGTCCACCCAAGCTCTAATTATAGGATTAGCGGTCAGAAGGCAAAGGCCTGATTGGATGCAGCAGGTCCAAAAAAACACTGATCACTGTACCTAGTGACCCAGGTATCCACCCACCCACACACACATATTCTCATCTTGCTAAAAGTAGTGCGGACCATGTGTTTACTCTTGCTGATTTTCATCCATCTTCAACTTTTTCTATTTCCTAGGACCAGCAAAATGTCCTCACTTTGGTACAATTTGATGGTGAAATCTAAAAAGTGGTGCTCACTCTGATGCCAAGACAGGAGCACACACACACACCCTAACCTCAAACACTTATTTGCACTGGGCCTGTTTTTGTCTGCCTTGCTCCAGTACGCCTTGCCCACTCCTCAGCCTGAATTCACACCACTCAGACAGACACACACCTGGGTAAGTATAGTGCTGACTGTGGGCCTCCTGAACGTGCTTAAAAATAAGCCCTTAGATAGAGCAACAAGGAGAGTCAGCCCCAACGTCTGATAGCAGAGGGAGCACTGGGTAGGGAGAACTCTGCTCAATAACAGCTTATTATAGCCACAGACGGTCTGGGCTTGGAAGATGTTATAAGTGCTGATCCCAGAGAGTCTGCAGCATCACCGAAGAGAGGAAAGTGCATTCTCCAGGTCCTCCTTTCACATTCTTACTAGATTTCAGGGAAAGAATCCCTGATTGAGCAGTTTGGACTGATTGAAAAATGAAAAAACGTTAAAACAAACATCTGTACCTCAGTAAATTACTATAGAATGTAAAAAAAAAGCTAATTGTTTTTGCTGGTAAATCAATTTAAAAAATGGAAACAAGTGTTTGTTTTAGCTTAAGTCCAGTTTTTAAGGTATAACAAAGTTACAATGGTTTGAAATCAGAAACGTGTTCTTACAGATCGGAATCTCCATGTTCTGAACAGTATAAGCTTTCAGTCCTTCATTCAAGCTCTTTTTGCTTAAATTACCACAACAGTTGAAGTGTGGCTTGAAGAAGACCAGCTGTGGTTCTGCTGAGGTTCTATGGTTGGTTTAATAGCGACCTTCATGTCAACAACATTGTTGGTTCTGATGTCTCTCATTTCCCTTGACTCCAAAGGTTCTTTGTTGTGTTCTGGTCACCAAGATGTGGACGATGCACTCCTACAGGGTTCCCAGCCCCTGTAGTAGAGAAACAGGCCCACAACATCACAAAGCCTCTCCTATGCATAACAGTAGGCATCGGATTCTCCAGCATTCTTTGTTTCACATCAGATGTGATGATGATTTTTGCTGAACCTGTAACAGCTCTGCTGACCAAGAGTGATCTGTGCAGACTTGTCAAACTAACAAAGAATAGTCACAGTAAAAGTTCAAATATTATTCAATAGTAACAGTCTAACATTCCAGTCAGATGCTTTTATGGAACAAAAACATAAAACTTAGTTATAGGAAGCATCATAAGTGGGTCACGTTGGCTCTGAGCCACAGCAGTGATATGATGGAGCAGTTTTAACGGCCGGAGTGACAAGCTAATATGACTGTGCAAAGTTTGATGTTGACTCATTAATCTGCTGGGATTTTCTGCTGTCAAAATGTCGCAAGTATTTGGTTTTTCTTTTATTTGAGTCCAATAAGATTTCCACACAGTATAGACAGGACCCCAGTTTTTTATTTTCTGATCTCAAAGTTTTGCGTTTTTCTATTCAAGAAACAAAAAAGCTTTAATGCACTCCCCCAACCTGTAGGGGGAGTAGCTGTGGGACGTGCCTGGAACACCTCCCAGGGGAGTTCATGGTGCATCTGAAAATGATGTCTGAGCCACCTCAGCTGGCTCCTCTCGATGAAGAGGAGAAGCAGCTTAGCTCTGAGCATCTCTCTAATGACTGAGTTTCTCACCCTATCTCAGCCACCCTGCGGAGAAAGCTCATTTCAGCCGCTTGTATCGGGATCCAACCAAATGCTTAACAATAAATCATAAAAAATAACAAATCATCATAAAACAAACTAAACAGATAAAATAAAGTCCATATATAAAAGTCATACATCTGGAATAAAATCGGGTACTGCTTTAGAGTATCAAAACCTTTAATACTCTAGTACTTAAAGGGTCTTGAGTATCCAGTTTAAAAAAAAGGCTCAGATCAGTGAATGAATGAAGGTCCAGAGGGAGCTGGTTCCAGAGTCCGAGTGTTGCGATGGCAAAGACCCAGTCAGCCTCAGGTTTAGAGTTAGTTCACCGAACATTTGAGAAAAAATAGGTCAATCCATTTTGGGTTCTACCAAACTTGCAGAAACTCAACAAATCAGTCATGGAGGATGGAGCCAGATCATAAACGATGAAAAACAAAAAAAAACAAACAAAAACAATAAAAGCTCAAAAATCTAATTTAAAGCAAACATGGGGGCAGTGGAAAGAATGGCTTCAATGGGGGTGAAGTGTTTGTGTGGGACCAAATCTTTACTTCCCAATTCACAATTAAAGTTTCAAGTCGAATCAAAAGACTAAAATGTCACAAGTCTTTTCTAATAAAACCAAGTCACTTCTCAAGTCATTCTATTCGTGATTTGACTCGTTGACTCACATCAAGTCATCAAGTTAAAGTTTATGTCTCAGCAGTACCAAGAGGAAGGCTTTTCTTTTGAAACGCATGAATCCTACATCGCATCGGTTATATAGAAACACAAAATTATACACGTCACTGGTGAGAGCTAATGAAAGCAATATAGATTTCGTTCTGCAGGAATATTTATCAGGATGTTTTTTACTGTACAACATAAAGATGATATAAAATAAAGTTATAAAATGAAACATAAAATAAGACGTTTTTTGATTTTAATAGTAAAAACCACTCAAGCAACTTCTTAGTGTAAAATGATTGTTTTATGAGTATTAAGCAAAGCATCTCTAGCTTACCCCATCGGCAGATTTCTTTCTTAAAACAAGAACGTTTGATCATAAATGAGACTTTCATAAATAGCAGTTTTCCTCTGTCCTCGGGCATCATCTTAATGAACTCTGAGTGTCAGATTCCCTCCAACTAAGGCAGCAACTATTTGTGTTAGTGGAACAAAGTGACGATCACAAGCAGAACACGCGTCTCTCTCATGCATCGCTAATATGCAATCAGGCAGAATGTCAAGCTTGATTTGTGCTGAAACCCACAGCTAATAAATATGTAAACAAAAGATGCATCTTTCATTCAAACGTTAGAAGGAAACAGACTGAAATGAGCGACGACAGGGAAATAACGTAGTTGAAAGAAGTGTCTTCTTCAGGCCTGTGACCCAATATGTTTTTTAACCTTATTATAGGTGTTTAAAGTTTCCACATCTGTATCTACAGCAAGCAGATATGAGGAGAATAGATGAAGGAGCAACGGGGCTTATTGGGGTCAACAGAGTGCATGGTTTTCTGTTACGTCCATTTAAATCATCAGATGCACTGAGCACGTTCAGGGTTGGAGATTATTCTTGTCTCCCACTAAACTATGGTCACACCGACAGCAGAAACAGACAAATGAATTTACTGCATGGAAAACTGATGACACAGAAGGTCTGCCTGAGAACAAAGCTGCCTTCAAACCTCCATTCACTTCTTGTCCTCCTAACATGAACCATTTTAAGCTGCAGGTTTACATCTGAATCCAAAATGGTCCATTTTGAGCTGCTAACTGTTTGTAAAATGTTTATTAATTAGCATGCACCCTGAAAGAGAGAAAGGGTGAACCTGGAGTTCTTTGGAGCAGAATGAGGCCCCCATCATGACAGACCCCCATCATGCTTAACACTGGGGTTGCTACATGCTAAGTAAAGGTAGATCTTCTGTCTCAGACAGTTTTATATTTTACCTTTACTATAAATAAAACAGTGTGTTTGTGAGAGTAAGATAAACTAACATTTGTTCTCTTAACGCCTTATGGTTGTCATGGAGACGTTATGAGCTAAGATGCCTCTGTTGGCTCCAGTTCGTTTCTAGGTAGGTGTAAAGATGGTTTTATGTCCCTAACCATCCCGCTCACTCTGTCCGGTGCCAAGATGAACAGAGGCTTTCATCAAGCCTGTGATCAGCAGCTAATTAAAATAAGCCTCTGTGTCACGTCTTATTTGTTCCCCAGGGAAACATCTAGCCATGGATTACTGATCTAAAGTTCTTGGAAACTCTACTTAGTAAAGTATAAATTATGTCTTATTTAAGACTTATTTATACGTCCAGTTACAAAGTCAGGAGCACAGATTGTGTTGTTGTCTCTCTGGGTAACGTTGTATGTACATAGGATGAGCTGCCCCCCACATCTGCCTGATTACAGCCGCACAAAGTCCAGCTGCTTTCTGTGCTGTTGCTTAATCAGTCTGTGGTTGTGTTGTTATACCCCACCACCACCCCCCAGAGAAGGAAAACTGGGAGTGCGCCAGACAAAGGCTGAAACCTGACCCTGGAAATCCCAGAACTGGACTCTTTGGTCTCTGCTGGGATGTGTTGATGTCTGGGCTTCAGCTTTTTGCAGTGATTGCTTCCATTTCAGTTCTGTAAATGAGACAATATCATTAATTTGGAGCTGAGAGACCGTCATCATAGAACAGTCTGCTTCCATTAGCTCAGCCCCATACACTGATGTCTCCTGACAGAAAACGAAATAAATAAACCCATATGCTGACATATGAACCTGAAACCTTGCTGTTGATTCGTCCTGAAAGGCTCTGCTACAATTGCACAACACAGGCCTTGTAAGGAGCCAGTGACCCACGGCCTGCTGTGATCCATGTCTGACTGACATCAGTGCACATCCATCGGAACTGGTTCCACCTCAGGCAAGTATGGTGAACAGGCTATTGGGGGGGAAGGGAGGGGGTCTAGACAGCAGCAGGCGTCGTTTTGTCTTCCTGCTTCAGTCTCTCACCAATACCAGAGGAGAGGCGGTGATCTGTTGGAGAATCAGTTACTGTCAGAGAGCCGAGGATGTACATGTTCACTGTCTGATGTATGAAATCTCCCAGATGCATTAAACTACTAACGATCATGTTTCATATCTAGCAGCTCAGTGGAGGCCGTGTGGTTAACTTCCTTCACTTCTTGGTTCTCTTTCCACTTTATTTTAAAATCTAAAGAGGACCACATTTCAAAGACGCTTCCACTCAAAGTTTGGTTCTGTACTTTCCTCTTAGTCGGCAGAATATCTCCCTCACCTTTATTCCCGCTTTTCCTTTATGAACTGGAGGCCTCCTATAATGCCACTGGTGCTGAGACCCCTGAATGTTTTCTCTTTACTAACAACAAGATGCTTTATGTGTCGGACAAACACCAAGGAGTCCATCGCTGTGACATAATGGAAAAATATTCTGATTTCTTCATAAATAAAAACAAATTAGTATCCATATGTGTTCACCCCTCCTGAGTCAGAGTTTTGTAGAAGCACCCACACGTCCAGGGATTTTGAGATTCTTCTTTTCTATGCTTGCAATTTTGTAATTAGACATTAATGCCTGAATAGCTACTCTGTGTTTCACAGGCAACTAAGCAGTAGTCCCATAATAAAGCTGTGTTTTTTTTAGGAAGTACTAGTTAACTATCCACTAGTTACTGATTATTTCCCCAGGCTTTCCTCTAGTAGTGGGTCAAATTTTGTGTACCTCATTGCAAAGTCTTACCTCTAATCCTTCCGTCAAAAAAATGTGTTCATCCCTTTCTGTTAAATCTTGCATTCTATTAAAGATGTTTGACAAACTGGTTAATGATTAGCTTAAATAATAATAATAATATTTAATAATATTATTGAAGCCTTGGATTCTGGCTTTTTTAAATGACTTCTCTAAAGCATAATGGTGACATTTTACAAAAGGTGCTGTGACTTTGTGGCTGTAGATGAGAATCGCTTGGGAAGACATGACACTGGGTGAAGGTTAATGACCCCTGGTCTGACCTAGAAAAAAAAAGGATAGTTTAGTTCTTGGGAAAGAAATGAATAAATCTGCAAAGGCAGAGCATGAATCTTAATGAAGCCTATGAATAAATAATAATACCCTGAAGTCAGCTGAGTCTCTATACTGTTTAAGTCAGAAAAACAACAGAGAGCACTTTGTGGTTTTCATTTCAACCGGCCATTGAACGGTATTGAAGATGCAATTGCTGCTGAGTGGCAACATCTGATGCATGATGGAAGGTGATCCTCGGACTCATGTGGGCTCTAATAGATCTGTCTGTCGATGGGTTTCGGGGAAATAAGAGGAAAGTTTGAAGAGCGCAGGCTGCAGCAGAAAGACGCCCTCTTCTTGAGCAGCAGGGATGTGCAGCACTGAATCTCTCTCTCTCTCTCTCTCTCTCTCTCTCTCTCTCTCTCTCTCTCTCTCTCTCTCTCTCTCTGTCTCTCTGGCTCT
>JAUZNJ010007878.1:0-18172 GCA_034780135.1 Jordanella pulchra
TGACAATCTGAATACACACAAAACAAAACAAATTCTACATTCTAAATATTTACAGATGGAATATTTATAGAGTAATAGATGCAAGCTCTGAAATGTATGTGGAGAAACAAATTCTCACTGCTCGGGGAAAATCAAACCCCTGGAAATTAAATCTAGATTTTAAAGATTTTTCTCTTTTTGTTTTTACTTAGTGAACACTTACACCTAAGAATTTAAAATACCTCTAATAATAACTCGTGTCCAACAGTTGTCTTACAGATATTTTCTCACCTTTTCTGAATGCTTGAATGAGTCTTCGACTCTGTATTGGAGTTAGGAAAGAGGCCGATAATGTCTCGTAGGTGTTCAGTAAGTGTCTTTGTTGTCTGTTCATGCAGTTCAGGTATTGCCATAATGATTTCATGTTGTAGGCTGTCATCATCCATATCTGCAATGGTTTAGGAGGAGGATATTGAATGATGCAAGGAGGCAACAGTCAGGCCTGAAACATGATACACTGGTAGAGGGTAGTAATCACAAAAACTGCATGAACACATTTGAATCTTTTTTCAGAACTTTGCAGGCAGTGAAGTCCCAGGTCAACCAATAACATGGATGGAAGCTTGTCCAAAACAAAGTGTACTTGTTTGTTGTGACTGATAAGAATCACTGAAATTTTTCTAAAAACATAACCATGTTCATTATGGCCTATGACAACAACAAGCCCTTTGCTATACTTTGTTCCTTTGTAAACTACTGCTGATACCTCTGACACAGTTTCTTTTGTGACGCCAGCTGTCCTGACAGATTCCTGAATAAGACCATTGTACAACTGCTTATCATATTCATTAGCGTCACCAATTGCTTGAACTGCGGGGAGGAACAATTAGCCACTACAAAGGTATGCCTGAAGCAACTGGTGCCTTTCTGCCAGTGTTTTACACGGGTGAACAAAATTGTGCATTTTCCGTGCACATTCCTTAAAATATGAATGCTTACTTTCAAACCTGAGAGTCCACAAACGAATAAGTGGCCCAAAGTGCAAAAATAGGTCACCATAGTGAAGCAAATAGTGATACTTTGGCTTAAGTGAGTGGTTAGGGAAGATTGTGTGTCTTAAATGCACATATTCCTCTGTGATTATCTTATGGTATGCGATCTGATCATGGTGGATTTTGGGAGCACACATGAGCTCAACCATCTCCTTGAGCTGTAGACATAGTAGCCACACCTGACTATCCATGGGATTTTTTATCCTTTCACCAACCAACAATGGTAACAGACACAACAGGCACCAGTTCTGTGCCGCAGAACCAGCAAGCTTATTGCCACCTCCATTAACCTCACATGGTTTACTGAGGCTATCATTTCCTGAGTACTTAAATTGTACAATCGACCTGTTAAGTTGAGCATAGGTGAAATGCTTTTCCTTTGTCACTAAATGATTATTATACAATGCCAAATCATTAGAGACTACACCTTCAAATAAAGCATAACCCAAACATGGGGGAAGCCCAGTGCAGACATGAAAATATTTCAGTGAATTGAAGGGTGAGTCAAACTTCACTCCCTGTACCACGTTCTGGTCTGTGGCAGACAACTGTTGTACACTTTCTTTGTGACCATTGATTGTTCTTTTTGGTCCAAGATTTAGAGGTGTCTTTTCAAAACCTTTTCTTTCAATCAAGCAGTATCTACAAAAATGTGTACTGCAACTGAAATTTTCTGTAAAGCCACCTACACAGTGTGAGCCCAGATTATCGCCACTAATTGAAATTAAGGCTGCTTTAAGAGTATTTCCATCATCGGTCTTAATTCCTGTATCTTCTAAATCTTTAAGGTCTGTGATAATACTTGAGAACACTTTCTCTTGACCAAAAGTCTTGAAATCATGTTCTCTGCATTGCAACACCAGCTGCATGGGATCAACAGAAGAACGATTGTGTGGCTGGACTTCACCAAGACTCAAGTAAACTCCCAAAATCTTATGTTTTTTTTTTTTTTCCTGAGCCAAGAGGATTCACAATCTCAAATGCATCCTGGTAAAGGACGATGGACAATGAAGGAGTGTCTTTCAATAGAGCATTTTCTTTTTTCCCCATCTGCCACATCCTCTACAACCATGTTAGTAGAGGTATGATTTTTGGATTGCTGATACTGCTCTCCAACACTGGACTGTCTGAGGAGGGATTTGAGTGTCTCTTTGATGGAAATGTACTGACAAAAGCTCTCCTTTCCAGCAGCTGATGTTAGGATTCAACTTGTTCCTGTTTCTTCTGGAATTCACAATCATCTCCCTTGTTTTGCTGACATTCAGCATCAGATGATTGCTTCCACACAATGCCACAGAGCTGTTTACCAGCTCTCTGTACTCTGCATCTTGTCCATCTTTGATGCACCTAATGACTGCAGAGTCATCTAAGTATTTCTGCAGATGACATGACTATCTGGTACTGGAAGTCAGAGGTGTAGAGAGTAAAAGGAATGGTGAGAGTACTCACCCCTGTGGTGCTCCTGAGCTACTTGATTAGATGGTTGACCCTTCTGTCTAACAAACTGTGGTCTGTTTGTTAGGTAGTCTTTAATCCAGGTAATGGATGATGCGTCCACCTGAGTCTTCCTGAGTTTCTCGTAAAGTAAGTCAGGCTGAATCGTGTTAGATGCACTGGAGATATCAAAGCACATGATCAGTTCTTTCTGCCTTGTCTAAATGACAGTGGATTTTTTGAAGTAGATGTGTATGATGGCAACAGGGTGAAGAAAAATAAGGCAGTATCTGTAAAGGTTCTCAGTCATTCAGGTCATGGTCAAGCTTGAGCAGAAACAAGAGAGAACAGGACAAGAGAACAGGGACACATCAGGACAGCCCTGAAGAACTGATGTTATCCCAGATGGGCACTTTTAAAACACAACAATAAGAGGCCTGCTGAGAGGAGAAATAAAATAGAAGATGGAACATCCTCATACGATATGTTGCTGGAGTCTCTGAAAAACTCAGCAGGATTCAATTCAATTCAGTTTATTTATATAGCGCCAAATCACAACACATGTCATCTCAAGGCACTTCACAAAGACAGTTCATTCAAATCACACAGACAGAGGATCTTTAATCAGCACTAGATCCCTGTGCACTTAAAACCCGGCAACACCCCAAGACAAAAACTGGTTAGTCACAAAAATAAGACATCCAGGAGAAAGACTGACAATGTGGTTTACGCCATCCAGTGTAGTGAAGACTGAACAAACCTTTACATTGAAGAGATCAATCAACTGTTGCACAGCTGTGTTGCTCAGCACAGGAGGTCTAACTCCTCATGACAGGACTCAGCTGTTCACCTACACCTGAAGGCTAGAGGACACTTGTTTGAGGACAACAATGTCAATATTCTATCCAAGGAACACAGATCGTATGAGAGGAGGTCAAAGAAGACATCTTTCTTAACCTGGGAAAAACATCTCTTAATAGAGGAGGTTGTCTCAGACATGACTTGTCACCTACATACAAAACACTTTTAGGAACCTTACCCAGAAAATTTACCTCCAACCTGCCCTCACCTGACTAACATTCCAAAGAGGCATTGTATCAGAAATTACTCTGATGAGGGAGTAAACAACCCATTAGAACCCCCCTTGTGACCATCGACACCCCCCAGATGCTCTCTATGGGCCAGTAGCGATCAGAGCCACCTTCTTTTGTGGCTTTTATTGCCCTCCCTATTTCTTTTGTTACACCTACAGTATATTATCTCAGTGTTCCTCAGCATCAGTTAGAACTGAAAAAGCCTCTTGGATGACAGGCGAAATATCTTCTTGAAAACTTTACCTCCAGGTGCCTAAACTGAATTTTCCAAGCTTAAAACAAGGCAGGGGTTTTAGTTTCTGGACTGGGATTACCCACCTCTGCATCCCTGCACCTCCTTTTCAACTCAGCTGGAACATGTGAAAGTTGTTGAGTTCTTATTACAGTGGAAACGAAACCAGATACCAAACTAACTTAATTTATAAGATTTATGAGATTATCAATAATTATATACAAATAGGAAGAATGTAAACATATAATAAAAAACAACAACATAGCATTGTACATTTTTTTGGCAGCGGCACTGCTATCTTGTAGTACTCTAAGTGGTGACATCACAGGGTTGGTTTGGTTCTGTAGCTGCCAGTTGAATATATTGGAAATACCAGCAATACCTCACCACCGTAAAACACTGAAATTTGGTATGATAGAAGACAAAGCTGGAAGGACGCTCAAGCATTTAAATTCCATTCCTTATGCTTTTGAGCCAATTCAACATGTGACTCAAGCCGTGGGAAGGAGAAAAGAGGCAGTTGTGGAGCCAGCAATCTGACAGTCCGTGCTACCCGATGATCCACCCTACCATGTGGCATTTACAGCACAGACATATAGTGCTTCACAGGTTGCAGATAGATAATTCTATTTGGATGTGGTATGTTAGGAAAATCTGTCACTGGTAAATAGAATAGAATAGAATTCAACTTTATTGTGATTGCACTGTTGCAAGTACAATCAACGAAATGTAGTTTGGATCTATCCAGGAGTGCTAGACAGGATATAGATGTTTATATACAGGTTTACAGGATGGTTAAAGAATAAAATAAAATGTTATGTGTAAATATAATATAAATATGGGAGCTATATGCACATATTATACAGATTTTGCAGATTATATAGAATATACAGGAATGTTAAGAATAGATTGTATATGTATTAGAAGGTTTATGATACAAGGTAGATAATGGTACATAAGGGTTATAGATTATATACAGATAATATATGTGTGTGGGGGGAACAGGTCGTGGTGTGTGTGTGTGGGTGTGTGTGTGTATGTGCATGTGTGAGGACAGTCCATATGTTATTGTTGTATGGGGGGATGGTGGGGTACAGTCCTTTTAGTTTGTGTCAGGAGGCGTTCAGGGGCGTGACAGCTGTGGGAAAGAAGTTGTTCCGGTGCCTGGTGGTTCTGGTCTGTAGGCTTCTGTAACGCCTCCCAAAATGTGTTTGGGGACAGAACGGGTTGGTAATGCTACCAGGTGTAGGTCTGGCTCCTGGCTTACATGTGGCTGCTGTTCACTAGATCCTATATAATGCATAGTGAATTGTACATTTCCAATGTTCGCATATTTAGGTTGTTGTGTGGAGAGGTGGAGAGTTTGGTGGTAGCCATGCTGTCCATGAAGGACGTTGGAGCAGAGATATTGGAGTGACTTCAAGAATAAACGTTGCAGGATGGTGAGGGAGAGCATGGAAGCTATACTTATCTGACTGTACTGGAAATGGGGAGTATATAAGGAATAGATCATTTCATTAGAGGTTTGTAGCAGCTGTGATCACCTGTGGCTAAGGGATCCTGTGCTTCAGAGATATGTTCATAATGACGGCAGCTGTTTGAGCTATAAAAAAGGGTGTTTAATAAGAGACTGTGGTAAAGTCAGAGAACTAACATCGAGTGATGAACATTTGTTTGGGAGTTAGGGACTTAGTTGATGAGTTAGTAGCTGCCAACATAACTTTACCTGTTTCTGCTCTGTCTGCTTAGCGTGTTTTTGCACCCTGTTATTACAGCAGATTGATTCCACTGAGCCATTGTCAGAGTGTATTGGCTGGTCAGTGGAGCCCAGCTTATTGGTAGTGAAATTAAATATAGTTGGAACACTTTCAGGCTTTATTCTGTTCATCAGATGTAGCACTGGCTTGCTAGACACAAAAGAGTTTTACTTTATATAATCTCTGCAACTGCCTCTTCTCTCCTTCCCAAGGCTCAAGTCCCGTATCAAATGGGCTCAAAGGCATAAGCCTTTGACCAGACCAAAAAAACCCAAAACAAAACAAAAATAATATTCATATTTTCTCAGGAACTGATCTTTGGGTTTTTCATCTGCTATAAAAAAAGAATCATATAAATGAATACAATTGAACCCTAGAGACATTGTTCATTACTCTAATTGGACAGAATCTGTTTAGTACATTATTTGGATAAATAGATTTTTTTATGAAACAGAAAATTTATTGGATTCTTTCTCTATCAAAGGGCTCCACTTGGGGTATTAGATAAAGATCCGGACTTATAAAGACCTTTACTAAACATTCCAATCCTCACTTCATATGTGGTTTCATTGAGTTTTTTTCACATTGATTCTTCAGGCAAGTAGATAAAAAAAACTTAAAATAAAGAAAGTTCTAATTATATTAGATGCAGATTAAACAAGTTTAGATTTTTCTTTTTGTATTTTGTCTTGATGAATTTATTTAGGCCGTTGTGACATACTAGTTGCTATAGAAATGTCAGACTCTGTGTATCTGCCTTGAATGCAGGTATTCCCTTTGCAGAAACACATTTTCAGGTGTGAGTGTGCGTGTGAGGGTAGGCGGGGTGTTTGGCAGGCTTAAACATGGCAGAACCTCTGGGGTTTTATTTGTGTGTCAGTTTTTTTCCTCAAGAGCCCAAAGGAAAAACTGTACTCATCAGCTAAATGATGACAAAGCACTGCCTGGTCTGGGAGAGAGTGTCTGTGTGTGCTTCTGTTTTGGTATCAGAACGAGGAGCAATTTTTCTTATTCTCCATCAAGTTGAGGACTGTTTGGAAGTGAGGACCAGCAAAATACCCTCACTTCCTTGTTTTCCAACGGCTAGATTTAGAACTAAGGTGTTGGTTAATTTTAGGTAAGGTAAGGATTAGGTTCAGGTTAAGTTAGGTATGCCCTCCTAATGGTAAAGGGGAAGGTTATGGTTAGGTATGCACTGGTTATCGTTCGGCTTGGGGTTATATAGCAAGATGAGAATGTATGTGTAGGGAACAGATTTACTATAAGTCTACTAGGTCCTCATGCTGGTTAACATTACCATTCTTAAGTGTGAAAAACATGATGAAGGATTTATTTAGAGCTGACTGTCAGATAGCAATGGGTTCCTGCTTTTAAATAATCAGATTCAGATATTCAATAATAAGAAGTCCTTAGACTTTTTATTTAAATGGTCTAACTAATATTTTTATCAGTTTATTTGTCTTTTATCTTTGTTTCGCCGTTGCTCATGTCATTGTCTCTTATCTAACTATGCTAATTACTTTGATTTTCAGTTTGTATATCATTTGGTTCAGCAGAGGCCATTTTCTAAATACACTGTCTACATAAATAAATAAATGAAGTGAGAAGAGAAGCTTTCCAAAATGATCAGCATTGACAAAAGGTCTGTAGGTGACAGTGCTATAGTGTGCAGAGGCTTTATTGAGACGCCTTCTCATCAGAAGCCCTGCCACAGCCTTTTGTTAGGGGTCAGTCTTTTAAGTATCCAGGGTGGGCTGTATGTCTTCATCACCTCTCTGTGTAGTGTCATAAGGTCTGCGGTGAAAGCCTCTTACAGGACCTCCCTCCCTCAGTGAGGGTTAATCACAGTCACAACAGTTGCATTGGTCTTCTACATGCTCTACAATTGCTTATTGTTTGGTGTCCATAGAGCTGCTGAACCTCCAGAGCCTCTCAGGACGCCAAATAAGCCTTTGAGTTTGACACCCTATGGCCAACTCTTCATGAAGTCACTCAACACAACTCTTCAGCCTTAGCAACAAAATTTATTAAACAATTGATGCTTACGTTTCAAGAGAAAAATTCCCATAATGAAATAGAATAGAATTTAAAGTCCTGCTTCTCACATATAAAACCCTAAATAACATTGCTCCGTCTAATATAAAAAATTGAACTGTTCCTTATGTTCCTAACAGCACTTTACTCTTAATCTGTTGGTTTATTAGTTGTTCCAAGAATTTCTAAAAGTTGAAATGGAGGCAGATCTTTTAGTTATCAGGCTCCTCTCCTGTGGAACAAACTATCTGTTTTAGTCTGTGATGCAGAGACCCTGTCTACTTTTTAAGGCTAGGCTTAAAACTTACTTTTTTGACAAAGCTTATAGTTAGAGTGACTCAGGTTATCCTGACCTATATCTATAGTTATGCTGCTATAGGCTTTGGCTGCTGGAGGACATTGGCTCCACTTTTCTTCATTTTGCTTCATTCTACTGCATCTATCCATTTTTGGAGGATTAGTTCTATTTTATTATTAATTCTAATTCTTTTTCCTTCTATGTTCATTCTTTTGGACATGAAAACTTACTGATCATCTGGTTTAAGTCTGAACAAATTAATGTGTTAGAATGTCCAAGTCAAAGTCCAGAAGTCAGTATGCAGCAGGACTTAAAAGTTGTTGATCAGAGCGCTTCTACCCAATCTGACCCACATTGAAGTTGTGGTGGTCCAGGAGTAAAGCATGTGACCCATGTACAGAGAGACCTTGAATAGGATCAGTTCAGTTCCAAACCTGTTGACCGTTGCTGCTGGTTCAACACCACTGCCAGACTCTTGATAAAGTCAGATTTGCTGAAAAGGTTTACAGACAGTCTCCCTCCTCCAACTTTTAAGCTAACCTGCAACAATGCCTCACTCTAACTAGTTAAGACATTTTTTCAAATAGCTGGACAGCCAATAGTTTAACTTAATCCAAACCTGGGCTGATTTTGAATTGGAAAAATTGCGCCTCCAAGCTCCACTCCTTCATCTTTCATGGGGTCAACAGTAAGAATACCATCCAGGTTAGGAAAGGAACTCCGGACTGCTGGGCTAATTCCAGACAGCCCTCAGCCTTACAGACATCATTACAGCACAGGAATGAATATGAGATGATGGTGAAAAAGATTTGGACTACAGCCTTCCAGAAAACAACTACAAAAACAGAACTTATACACATGTAGAGAACGGCTGAAGCCCTTCATTATAAAATCAAAAACATATGAAGGTCAGGACATTTGCATATCACAAAGAATACACGTTAAGAAATAATGTATTTTTGTCCAACTGGGAGGTGGGCTGTGCGTACAATCCTGTTACAAAAATGATTTTGGGAATTTGTACAGTTCCTACGCGCCGAATAGAAATGTTGGGAGTTCCCTTTGCTAATGAAACTATAACAGCAATCTTGCCTCACCTTCCTACCTCCTTCCTTACTGTGATCAGTATTCAGACAGGACAGCTCTCAAATAAGGGCTTATTAAAAATGATGAAAATGGTCTCTGCCACAAAATCTCAGTAAAACACATTGAAGTTGTTGGCTTTGATTTGAGAAAATTTGAAACATTTAAGGGGTATAAACACTTATGTAAGGCAGTGAATATTTAGATTTGTAGGTTTTACTATCAGTTGAAATTGATTGGTTTATGTCATGCAGGATAAGACCTGTTGCCTGTAGTTTTAAAGTTTTTTTAATCTCACATAATGGGACGGATCTGAACCAAATAGTCCAAGGTGGGGAAGGAAAATGAGTAAAAAATAAAAATAAATAAACAGGAACTCAACCCCTTTGATATGAAGCCCCGAAAATATTCTGAAACAACCAATTACCTTCAAAGTCACATGGTTTCTCAGTATAAACGCGCTTAAAAAAATCTTCTGGGGAAGCTGCACCACCAAACAAGTGGCATCACACTATTAAGACTAAGAAGCTCACCTAGCAAGTCTCAGTGGGGTTATAAAAAAATATCCAAATCTTTGATGTTCTTTCAAAGCACTAAATAAATCAAATGAAATTGAACATTTAATCAGAGTACCAAAACAAAAGAAAAAAAAACAAAAAACGGGACCCTGAAGGAACAGTAGAGGTCCACAGCAGAGACCAAAGAATCAGTCCAACAGACCACATCTGCTCCAAAGAGCTAGGCTTTAATGAATATTAGCATTTAAAAAAAGGCTTGCTGAAGGTAAACTCCCCACATGTTTGGAAGAGCTCTGGTGATTTAAGACTATAATTACAGTTTTAGCCATCCAGAGAGATATTATTGTACACCCAGGGCAAACCCAGCACATCCAAGAACACCATCCCCACACTGAATCACCCGAGCCTTTGAGAGAGTTTCACTTCCCAGCATAATGTGTTATTGATAATGTAATCAAAGTCCAGACCTCAATACAATTGAGAATCTATGGTTAGTGTTGGAGCTCACTCTTCAATAGCAGAAACCAACCAACCTTCAGGAACGGGAACAGTTTAAAATACCAGCAGCAATCAGTGGCAAGCTCATAGACTCCTCCAAGCAAAAAGGGCTGCTAGAACTGCTGCTGATGGTGGCTCTACAAAGGGGCAACTTTAAAAGGGATAATTGTTTTTTGTTGTTGTTTTTTTGTCTTGGTTTATTGTGCGATTTACAATAAACGAGCAGCAAATCAACACATTTTGCCCTGTGATTAAATTTTTACCAGAAGTGAATATTTTTCATTTTCATTTTTTTAATCAGAGGTGAAAAAAGTTCTCAAGTAAAGCACAGTGTATGTCAGCAGCCTCTGGTGTTTGTTCTGCTCTCACCTTCTTCATTTGCTCTGCACTCTGCTTTCTTCTTTGATCAGCAGATGGAGACTTCAAGTGCATGGCTCCTCTTTCTTGTGTTTTTGCATCTTTGCCTTTAGTATATTACTTCCGGATTGTTTAAGTCCGAAGCTGAGGCTGTCAGTAGTCACTGCTGCCACCCTCTGGTTTAGAGAGAAACTGCTTGTTCTGCCAAATAATGTAGAGGAATCATTTATAAAATTCCTACATTATGATCTGGATCATCACCAACATGGATTGATGGATTGTTCCTTGGCATGAGATGTACCTCTTGTAATAACTTTAATAAAATCTGTTCATAAATTTTCAGTCCTGCTAACAGACAAACAGACCAAAAAAAGTGACCGGAAACATAACCTCCTTGGTGGAGGTAGTAAGGGGGGGTTGAAGCAGAAGGAGAGTCAGTAAGGATAAAAACCATGAAGCTGATGAGTGAGGAAAATACATACAATACTTTGGTTTATATTTGGGGGCATTTTGTTAAAGGTTGTTGTAAATTCTGCACATTGATGATTGATGCACCGATTAACCTCGGCCCACTTTTCACTTCATCCCTGCAGAGAAAAACCTCCCGATTAGAAATGTTGTTAATCTTTCACCTCCTGTTTTATTCCTCATCCTGCATATCGTCACCAAAGTTCCAAAATGAATTATTTGGTGGTGTTTAATCTTTTTTGCACATCCTCTTCTACCTCCATTTGGTTAATGAAGCTTCCATCACAGTAATGATGGCTTAAGTCTTATTGCTGCAGCTCTTGCTTTCTGCCGGTAGGTATGTGTGTGTGTGTGTGTGTGTGTGTGTGTTTATAGTTTACATCATTGTCGGTTTTTGCTTGTTAAGAACTTCCCTAAGACATAATGTGAAAATTGTAGCAACAGCAGAGATCTTGAGTCATTATGACTTTCTTTTTGCAGGATGACTGATTGATGTAAAGTGCACGTGGACTATAGTTACTGTCCTCAGAAAAAAATCAGTTCCTGAGGAGCACAGATGGTCCTAAGACCTAAGTTTGAATTCCAAATTATTAAGAGTTTTCCCAACTTACAATTCTACCAACGGTTACAGTTTTCCCTATTAGTGGTCAAAGTTACTATGAAGCTCCACCTAAATTCAAGCTAATAATAATGGTTTTATAATCCCAATTAAAATAAGACCTTCCAATTTGTTTTATAATTGTTCTTTAGAGATTATTTGTTTATATTTCAAAAGCTGTTCTGCTTCAGTGATAACTGCCTTTAGGACAACTGTGGATGGATAAAAGTTAAACAGGAAATTTGTCTTAAAGAATTTTCATCTTAACTTACAACCTCAGATGAAGTGTTTGCATGTCTGTTTAGAGGCCAGACACTGGAAGCAAACAGAGGCACACTTTGATGGAGGCACATCTTTATCCGTCTGTCAAACAGTCACAGGACCTCCAGAGCCAGTCAACAAACTTCACTTAGCATCACTGACATCCATTTTGTTTGCTAAGTCAGCGTTAAGCTCCCATCGTTATAAGTCAAGCTGAACTCTTAACTGAGGATCCCAACTGGGATTCTTTCCATTCTGTCATTCACTCATCCAGACCCACAGCTAACTGCCCCCAAAGCACAGTGGGTATCAGGTAGTCAATCTCAGCTGCTGAATGCGTTCATAGATCTGCAGGGTATATTTAGATCTGCTGCAGCTGCATTCAGATGTACTGAGCCGTACTAAGGTGTAGTGATCGAGCGCCGAAGCTGTATTGAGAACCACTGAAGTTGAATTGAGATGTTTTGAGCCATATTTAGATTGTACTGAAGCCATATTGAAGTTGTATTGAGATGTATTAGAGCACAGCTAATTGAAGCTGAGCACCAAAGAATGTCATGCTTTGTAGCCAGACGAGATTGTCCATGCTGCTGCTGCACGGCATTGTGGTCTGAAGGGATCCTCCGTGCTATTGTGCAGTAAGGAGATTGTCCACAGTGGAGGCTAAGAAGAGGAGAAAGGCCATGAAGAGATGGAGCACTCGAACTGTCAGAGGTGATGTAATTCTGTTTGGCTGTGTGTTCTCTGTCTGAGCTCACTGCCCCAATAGGAGAACAGGTCTGGGATTAAATGTGTTCAGTGTGTGGCCCAGATCAGCCTTTCTATTTGATACGTGGATCAGTTTGACCTCTGCATTTGATGTGCAGAAAAGCCCAGTCTGTCTTTGTTCCAATAGAAAATCTCTATTAGAGAAAGCAAACGCCTTCACCAGAGATTCCGCAACACTCTGGCCAACGTTACCTTCGATTTATCAATTCATTTGACAGAACAAAATCTTTACGTTGTCACGATGTATTCACAAAATTAACTTCAGATACACTTTATTCATCCCCCCCAAAAAATAACTGTTGGTGAAAGTCGGATCATGATTTTTCCTAAAGTCAAGATGGTGATCTGGAAAAAACCCTACTGAAAACACTTTGTTGTTTAAAAGCCTTATAGAGAGGTTTCATTGGATTTATTTCATGTGCTTCATTCTGTAAAGCCTTATCTGCCCTTAAGTAATCTCTGCAAATATACTACAAAGTTTGGGCTGACATTAAAATTGACAACCCAGCTGGCTTTTATTTCCCAAACACATCGCTGAGCACTGGTGCTACTCTGTTATAGAAGATTGATTTTAAGGCTCTTTTAGTGGTTTATAAATGTCTTAATGGTCTTGGGCCTTCTTATTTATCAGACCTGCTCTTAAATTAGGAGCCCTCGCAGACCCTGAGGTCCTCTGGTACCAGCCTCTTATTGCTCCCAAAGTCAGGACCAAAACGTATGGGGAGACTTCGTTCCTCCATTATGGTCCTGGTCTTTGGAACAGCCTGCCTCGGAACCTCAGGGCCGCAGAGACAGTTGATGTTTTTAAAAAGAGGCTCAAGACTCACCTTTTTAGCTTAGCTTTTGCCTAAATTTTATCTTTCTCTCTATACATCTATTTAATCTATTAATCTATTTTATTTATTTATGTATTTAGTTATTTATATGTACCTGCTTACTCTTATTAATAAATTTATTTTTGCATTTCTTGTTTCTTGTCATCTTGTTTTATTCCTGTATTTTACTTTGGTTAACTCTTTTATGTCTACTTTTAGTCTTGCTGTTTTTATTGGTTTTAAGGATACATGATTTTATTTGTTTCTATTACCTCTTTACACCTTTTTACACTTTTAACTCCAGTGTTTTCTAATGGGGGTCTGCCACGCTGGGGGCTCGGCCTGCTCAACCTGCAGGGTTGCTCCCATGGTGATCATCCCTGTCTGGAGGGCCGGCGGTCCTGCACTACTGCGCTGTGGTTGTGGTGTGGACCCTGGCTTTCTCTGATCTGGGTGGTTGCGCCCCCTGTGGTTGTGGTGGGGATGGTCTCTGGTGTGGACGGACCCCAAAGGTACTGCTTCCTCACAACAGTGTCAAGCCAGTTTTTGAAATTTACATTTATTGTCAGTTGAGTGAGGGGTTAGAGTTTACCTTTGGGGGTGGGGTGGGGGTGGAGGGGGGGCTGTTTGTGTGTGTTGTGTGTTTGCTTGTTCTCCTTTTATCTATGTATACATTTTATGTGATGACTTGTTTTTAAACTGTTTTTACATTGTAAAGCACTTTGCGTTGCTGCATGCATGAAAAGCACTTTATAAATAAAGTTTGATTTGATTAGTGTAAAACTAAAGCTGCGTTCACACCGAACGCTGCAGAAGCAGCTAGTTTATATGCAACCTCAATGGTTGACGTGCGTCAAGGCACAGCAAAATGTCCTACAGCGCGTTTTGAGCAGCAGGCGCAGCGTGTCGGAACCGATTGAGCATGACGTGCTACTGCTCGAGATGGAAAAATTTAACTTTTGCTGCTCGCGCCGCATCAACCAATCAGAGAGAAGCTCCACCAAATGACGTTGCTGTGTTTTCAGACTGGAGGGAAAGATGGAGAAAACAAGAAAGGATAGAGTAGCTCCGCCCAACGTGTGTCAGACCCACTTTTCGACCGCGCAGCCGAAGCAGCCGCGCGTCAGGACTAAACTGATACAGGCATCAAAAATAAAGCAGCAGACGCGTTTTTGCTGCTCCTGCTGCATTCGGTCTTAAAGCTGAGTTCACACCAAACGCAGCAAAACTTCACGCAGCGCATTTTAAACAGCAGGCGCAGCGCGTCTGAGCAGCTGAAGCAGCGCGTCGGGTGCTCGAGATGGAAAAATTGAACTTTTGCTGCTCGACGCGCCGCACCAACCAATCAGAGAAGCTGATCTGGGGGCTGGTAGGGAGGCAGACAAATCGCTGATGATACAGAGCGCTATGATCACTCCTCTGAAACAGTTAATTAACTCCTAAATTAACTTAAAATGTAGAAACCTGCCAGCAAACATATTCACTTTTATTGTCCTGGTGCCTGCCGTTTGGATTATGTACAAGGGAAACACTTTCAAGCCGCCACAGCAAACCACGAGGAGGCAACTGAGCCAATGGTTTCTGTTGAATGGGTTTCCTACAGACAGAGCATCGCTGGTATGTGGGGGTCTGAGCGGCTCTGACAGAGAAATAAAATTTGAAGGCAGGATGGTAATCTGGATGAACTGACTGCACTGATGTGGTTTTCAGGTGGATTTTTCCCCTTAAAAACATATTAAAACTACTTTATTCTCACTGATCACAGCAAATACTGCTGCAGGGCAAAGAAAGGATAGATTATCTCCGCCCAACGCACATCAGACCCACTTTTCAACTGTGCAGCCAGAGCAGCAAAGATGCTTTAGCCGCGTGTCAGAACTAAACTGGTACAAGCATAAAAAACGAAGCAGCAGACGCGTTGGTGCTACACTTGCTGCGTTCGTTGTTAACGAAGCTTAAGACATCTAATCTAACAATTAGCTATCAGACTCCTCTTCTGTGCAGCCAACTATCAGTTTTAGTCTGTGAGGCAGACACCCTGTCTACTTTTAAAGCTGGGCTTAAAACTTTATTTTTTGATTAAGTTTTTAGTTAAAACAGAGTGATGTTTGCCTACTTGCTGGGGGAACAGAGAAGAAGGTGGAGGCAGAGTGCTAACAGCCTGAGCCGGCGGGGGAGAATTTCAGTCCAGACAGACGTTTCTCCTTGGTCCTACCTCACCCAAATAGTTAGGTTATTCCGAGATATTTTCTATATTTATCTTGCGATATCTTTAAGCTGCTGATTGCATGGGGACAATTTTTCCTTATTCTGCTTCATTTTTTTCTCTATTCTCACATTCTGCAATATTTATGTTCTCTCTGCTTATTCTTGTCATTGTAGCTTCATCTGATCTGTTCCTGTAAGCTGTGACTCAGTCTTGGATTGAAATATCAGCTGTGCTGCTCCTATCAGCATCTCTGTTTATAGATGTTGGAGCTTGGCCTTTTTCCTGTGTAGTACTGTTCCTTTTACTCTTACTAACTGCATGTACTCTCTTTCACGCTCTGACAACAGAGTTGGTTTAGAGTTTGTCTGCATGGCTATGTCTTTCCTGGATGGGACAAGTGTGGATCTAGTTAACAGTTTTCTTTTGTATATCTGCTTCTTTTTGTATGTCTACTATATCTCCCTGAACCCCTGTCGGCTTTGGCAGATGGCCGCTCACATTTACCCTGGTTCCTCTGAAGGTTTCTTTTTGTTAACAAGGAGTTTTTCCTCTCCAGTGTTGCTACATGCATGTGTGATGTAAGGGATCAATGAAGAGTCAATAACAAAATGCAAGAGGAAATCGTTGCCACAGGCTTATCCAGGGGGAGCATGTCTTGCTAGTCAGTGACTGGAGGTAATCAAGTGTTTTCCCTAAACAATCTGAAAGTAATGTTTGAACACCAATGATAGCATCTTCAATCACAACTCCACTGTGATAAGTAAACAGCGGGGGGTCCTGATTGCTGTTTTATTTGTTTGCTGAGGTTAACAAACAGAAGTATCACAAGGACTTTCATTATAAAGGATGTCATGACAACAGATCTATAGACACTGAGGACTGTTGGCTGTTTTATTTGGCACTGCAACAAGACAGGAGGTCTTCTTCATTAATAAAACTGTCTCCTGGGTCAGACTAAGGTTGTAGAGGAGTTGTGGAATCACACAGAGCTGCTCTGCACAGACCTTCAGGACTCTGGGGCTGACACCACCAGGACCTAGTGACTTATTCAGCACCGTTTTCTGATTTTGCTGATGAGAAACTTAGAAGAATGGCAGAGGATGGCAGGATATTAATGTGACTGTGGGCAGGAGAGAAAAATGCTGATCTTGTTCCTGAACCTAACCTATTCTAGAATTTATTCAATTAATTGGCTTTATCTAGACTTACATTTGTCGGATCATCCTTCTGCTTGACCCTTGTGATCTTCTTCATCCCTGACCAAACATCTCTGATATTTTTTTTTGCTTTCCAGTCTTTTCATTTATGCCACCTTGCTTTCTCTTATTTTGACTTTAAGCTGCTTTTGTGTATGACTTATAATTACTGTCTCCCTTCTTAAAGGCTTCTTTTTCTGTGGTCAAGCACTTGCTTCAGATCAATTGTGATTCACGGTTTATTATTTGGGAAGCATTTCACTTTTCCAGTAGGGATGGTGTTATCTACACACATTAATGTAGTCAGTCACACACTTAGCATTTGCATTGATGTCCTCTCCATGTGGCTGACACCGTGCATCCCAGTCTGTGGACTCCGAACAACCTTGCAGGGCTTCTTCAGCCCACATTTACTTTTCCGTTGGGATAAATAAAGTATTTTTTAAAATTGAATCAAATATAACGGATGGTATGTGCCAAGCAAAATGCTAACATGACATCATGCGAAAGGACCCCAGCAGAGCCTCCATAGGAACCTTCTGCTTCTCCTCTGATAAAGGAGATGCAAGAGCTCAGGAATTATAAGAGATTGGCTGTATGCAGTAAATTGTAACAGTTAGATTGGTTCATAAATCTCCATTGGTTCAAAGCTGTAATGAAACACTTTTTCGTTAATTCTTTAAAAGCAAAGGATTGGTCACATTGGGCATCAGAAAATATCAGCTCAATCTGACAGGCTGACCTTTCAGGAATGGTGACCTGACAATGTCCCTCAATTCAATTCAGTTTATTTATATAGTTCCAATTCACAACATATGTCTTCACTTTGTGAAGACAATTCAACCAGATCATACAGTCATATTAGTTTAAAATTTTCAATCTGAGGAAAATCTTCTTATTGAATCAATACTCCAAATATCAGTTAGGTAAATCACTCAGACTCAGACTAAGAGATCCGTCATCCACCACCATCTGTGACTGACCACAATATGTTGCTCATATTTTCCATATATTAGGAGTTATGTTAGTGTTATGCTGATCAGGGTTTACCACTGTTACAATTCTCTGCTGGTGGTGTGGTTGAATATGACTCAAGTCATACATACGTTTAGTTATGAAGATAAATGCATTTGTTATTTAGAGTGCATGATATTTTTAAGGCCTCCATTAGATTTTCTTCCTTTTAATTATTGCTCTATGACTTTGCAAGCAAGATGAATTGTTGCGATATATATATATATTTTTTGTGTGTGTCTTGTCTGGTGATGAGGCAATAAGAATAATTGTCTTGGTGCCAAACAGAGCCCAACGGATTTTGCTTTCACAAGTGGAGCAGTAGGGCTATCACCATAGTATTCCGCTTGTTTTATGCATACAAACTGCTTTATTATAATTATAAAGGGTGATTTAAATATTATATGGACACCGCAATGAAAGTAGAACAGGAAAGATAGAGCAGAAAAAAAGGAGAAAAGATGAAAGAGACAGGAGATAAAAGGGAGACAATGATAAAAACAACTT